>JANQBM010000004.1:777508-806681 GCA_025594535.1 Erythroxylum domingense | reverse complement strand
TGGATTTTTAAAGTATGGATATGGTTTAGGTGATATCTTTATTTAACAATCCTTAACAGGGCAGCCACAATCATGTGCGAAATTGACCTAGTTATAGGTGGAATTTGCTTCTGTGTCCTTCATGAAAATTGTATCATGTTTTCTGATCTTTCCATTTATATAAAGTATGGAATTTTTGGGTAATAGAATAGGAAGTTATGATGTTTAGAAGTTGTGTTATTGTTTAGGAGGTGATTTAAGGTACAGACTAGTTTAAAGTGAACTTTGACCCATATAGAGTTGGAATTTGTGCATAAATTCTTCATGGAAATTGTAGATATCTCTTTTATCTTTCCATTGATACCAAGTTTGAGATTTTTGGAGTTCTGAGTGAAAAGTTATGCAGGTTGGAAGAAGAGAGGTTGGTTTGAAAAAAAAAGAAAGGATTCGGACGGATGCGGGTTGCGATCGCGACATTGCTGGATTACGATCGAATCACAATCGTAACCCATTATGATCGTGATACCAATGATTCAGGTGACTCGTCACGCTCGTAAGGAGTTACGATCGCGACTCGTAACATTATTACGGAAGTCGTGATCGTGACGCGTCACTATCGCAACTCCGAAGGGTTTTGTCTTCCGAACATGTGTTAGTGTTTTGATAATATCTTGAGTTGTAGATGTCCAAATGAAGTGAGTTTTAATTCAAATGAAACTAGATACATAATGCTACAACTTTCTTGAAGAATTATGAAATTAATTCTGTCTCTAAGATTCTCAAATTTTGGTGCGAAGTTAAGTCTGAATTGAGATTATAGTGCTATCCGAGACTGAATTTTTGTTTTGATGTTTTCATAAAAATTGAATGGATATAGGCTGAATCCGACAAAGGTGTCTTCACAAAAGTTGTAGTTTATTCTCTTATCTTTCAATTGGTACTAAGTTGGAAATTTTTAGATATCTGAGTTGAAAGTTATGAGTTGGACAAATTGAGAGTGCGACCAGCCATTAAGTTTTCCATCCGACCCTTTGCCATGTTTATATTCAATTTCAAAGATACAAAAATTTGCGAAAAATACATTTCAATATAAAATAACAAAATAAAATGCAGACGCGAACTGATCCCGATCTCTATCCCTGACTTGCATACAATAGGTATACTCTCGTTGCCTAACAGGGTATTCTTCTGAGTCCTGAAAAATAATTGCAAATTTTTGGGTGAGTTTTGCGAACTCAGTGAGTAACCATCATCGATGGCTCACCCAATCACATATCACATTATTCACACATTACACAGCTCACATATGTAATAATTCTTGGAATTGGAAATGTTTTGTAATTGTAATGGGCCCAAATGGCTATTGAAAATTCTATTGATTATTGTTTGTTGAAAATAGTTGTAAAATAAAATGGGCCGATTTAGTTATCAACTTTCTGTACTTTATATTATTGGTTTTAAAAAAATATATTGTACTGAAATTTGAATGATCGAGTGCTATAACATGCCACTCTCGCAGGGTACGAATTCGGATACCACAGTCGATGTCGGGTTAGGGTCTTGCGGGAGTGGGGTGTTATAGAGCAGCTATTAGTTTGTGATACCAGGCTCTTGGAGCCTATTTGAGGCCATAGAGAGCCTTGGAAAGTCTGCAAACATGATTGGGTAGATGCTGGTCTTCAAAACCAGAAGGTTGACTAATGTAGACGACCTCATGAAGATCACCATTTAAAAAGACGTTGTTAATATCTACTTGTTAAATTCTCCAATTATAGGAGGCAGCAAGAGATAGGACAACCTTAATTGTAGAGGCTTTAACCATTGGGGAGAAGGTCTCTGAAAAATCAACACCAGGTGTTTGGGAAAAACCTTTGGCCGCAAGACGAGCCTTATGCTTTGCCACAGTGCCATCAGCATTATACTTTGTGCGAAAAACCCATTTAGTGCCTAAGATGTGCATGTTAGGGTCATAAGGTACAAGAGTCTAGGTTTGATTCTTCTTTAGGGCAGATATTTCTTCACACATAGCTCTAAACCAAACTGGGTTGTTAAGGGCTTAGGAAACTGTTCTAGTTCGGAAGAAGGGCAAGAATGTAAGGAGGCAAAGTAGACTTTGGGTTTGTAAATGCCACTTTTGGATCTAGTTTGCATAGGATATGTAGAAGTGATGATTGGAAGATCAACAGGAAGGGAGATGGCGGTAGAGTCAGGGGCGATAGTTGTATGTGGAGATGTTGGTGAAACAATGGTGTGGGGATTAGAGGTGGGTGATGAATGTACAGAAGAATTGGAAGTAACAAAGGGAGAAACAGGAGAAGTAGAGAATACCTGATTATAAGCTGAGGAGTTGGAAGACAGTGGAGTTGATTCTGTGACAGGGGAGATGCCTGGAGATGGCCTTGAAAAATGTGACTGTGAGATGGTAGGCTGTAAAATAGACAAAGGTAAACTAGTAGAGGTAGGACAATGTGAAGGATTTTGGGAGGGAAAAAGAGAAGGATAAGGAAATTCGAGTTCATTTAACTCAACATGCAGAGAAATAAAATTTTTGCCTTTGTTGTTGAGACACTTATAACCTTTGTGGACAGGACTGTAACCCAGGAAAATGCATTTGGTAGTATGGAAATTAAATTTGTGAGGGGAATAGAAACGAAGGTAGGGAAAACATATGCAACCAAAGGTTTTGAAATAGGAGTAGTTCGGCTTTTTGTGATATAGCAGTTCAAAAGGGGATAGGTTTTGTAATTTTGGAGATGGGAGATTGTTTATGAGAAAGGTAGTAGTGGTGAAGGCTTTGAGCCAAAAATGAAGGGTAGTTGGGCATGAGCTAATAATGTGAGGCCGGTTTCAGTGATGTGACGATGTTTTCTTTCGGAAACACCATTTTGTTGGTATGTGTATGGACAGCTGAAGCGAGGTTGTACCCCATATTGAGCAAGAAAAGGCAAGAATGATTGATATTCCCCACCCATGTCTGTATGTAAGGCTTTAATTTTTCTATTTAGTTGAAGCTCAATGAAGGTTTTAAATTGAATAAAAATTGTAAGAGCCTCTGATTTAAGTTTCAGTGGGTAAAGCCATGTGAATCTAGTACAGGCATCGACAAAGATGATATAATATATGTGGCCCTCAGTTGATAAGAAGGGGGAGGGGCCCCAAATGTCAGAATATACAATATCCAAAGGATGTTTACTA
This sequence comes from Erythroxylum domingense, assembly GCA_025594535.1. Taxonomy (NCBI): domain Eukaryota; kingdom Viridiplantae; phylum Streptophyta; class Magnoliopsida; order Malpighiales; family Erythroxylaceae; genus Erythroxylum; species Erythroxylum domingense. The sequence goes on along the minus strand of JANQBM010000004.1, from coordinate 803,507 downwards.
GAAATAACATAGTTTTGAAATGACAGCTTATGAAGCTTTCCTTGTTTACATGAGTCACAGAATTTCAAGTCATTGACATTAATGGAAATTTTCATTGAATCAAAAACATGTTTGAGTACACTAGATGATGGGTAACCAAGCTTAGCGTGCCAAACATTGGCATCATTCTTAGAAAGTTGAGTAGTAAAGGTTTTAGGATGAGAAACTATGCTAGGACTACACTGATTTGATGATAGTGTGGAATTCTTTGGTTAAGTGAGCTGGGCTTAAGGTGGGACATCAAGGCTGTAGAGGCCATCCCGAAGCACTCCCCTGAGAAGAATTTTCCCTGTATCCTTGTCCTTAAACAAACACATTTTGTTAGAAAACTCCACAATTATCTTGTTATCACTTGTGATGTTAAAAATGCTTAACAAATTTTTGGTAATGCTTGGAACATGTAGCATTTGATGTAAGGACAGTGGTGTGTGTTTATTGTCTTGAAATTGAATATAAGAAGAACCAACGTGTGCAATAAGGAGAGAGTTTCCATTACCTACTGTAAGATGATCATTACCAGCATAGTCTGAGCTAATAGATAAATTATCAATATCTGCAGTGACATGGTTAATAGCTCTAAAGTCTACATACCAGGTAGAAGTATTAGGATGGTCAGAGCGTGCAATTGTTTGATGGGCTAGAAAGGTTTGAGGTGATTTGTGTTCAGTGGTTTGAGTATGATGTTGGGAATATGAATTTGGCTGCTTCCATTGCTGGTTTCCATTCCAGGACTGGTTAAAGCGCTTGTAACAGCGAAGAGCATCATGACCTGGGTTCTGGCAAAGTTGGCAATAGAGATGATTGGCTCCATTCCATCGTCCACCTCTCCCACGACCCCATCTTCCTTTAGGAGTATGACGACCTCCTTGATTGCGATTTTGAGTCTGATTCCTGTTAAATGAGGTAAGATATGCTGATGGAAAAGAATTAGTAATAGTCTAAGATACTGCATTTAATTGTTCAAGTCTGGTTTCATGCATCATAAGACTATATTGCACCTCCTGCAAGGTTGAGTTCTTCATTGTGTGTGTTAAAAGAACCACCACTGGGTCGTAATCGTGGCCTAGGCCATTTAATGCACTGAGTATGAGTTCATGATCTGGTATAGGCTGTCTTGCTACCATAAGAGAGTCTCCAATTGTTTTTATTTTCTGAATATAGTCTGAGATTGTTTGAGAGCCTTTCTGAATTGTTGACAATTGTTGCTTTAACTGCAGGGCCCGAACCATTGATGTTTGTGCATACATATTTTCTAATGTCCTCCAGCATTCAAGAGAGGTTGAAGACTAATTTACCTGACTAACCACTTTATCACTTATTGTTGAAAGTAGCCAACAGAGGAGTAATTGATCTGATATGCGCCATAGACAGTAATCAGGATTAACAATACTTTGAGGGACTTCTGTTGAAGATGAGGCAGGTTCTACGATGACCTGTGGAGGTGGAGATGCTTCAGAGGAAATGTAGTCTTCTAACTCAAGGGCTCGAATTGCAGCTTGCACCTGTGCTCTCCAATTTATGAAGTTGGTTCAATCTAACTTAATTGGCAAGTTGAAATTCAGGGTTTTTGCTAAGGCTGGAAAATCTAGCAAAGGTGTGGGGAGTTATGACTGTGTATAATAGGTTTGGATGGAAGGAGATGATGATTCTTGAGTCATTTTGACGTTGTTCAATAAAGAGCTCTGATACCATGTACGAAAACAGAAAATGAATATAATGTGTAAGGATTTTTCATTACGTTTTAAATGTGATGAGAACAATATATATATACAAGATTGAGTGCCTTTCTAGACTATTCTATTTACAACTAGAATAACAGAAATTGTTATGTACACTGATAATCTGTTGAGAGGGAGTCACCTCTGTATGGTCAGGTGCAGATTAAGCTTTAGTAGTCTTGGTTATCAAGCCCATTGTAATTATTTTGGCCCAAGGACATTTTGTTGCTGATCTAAGTCCTTTACATTCATAAGCTAATATTATAGCAAATTGACCTTCATCAACTGCACTAAAGATGACCATCAAGGTTTGAGAATTTTCAAGCGTTCTCTCTTCCTAAGTTTTTGTTCTCTCATATGCATCTTTAAACACTGCTTCTTCCTTTTCATCGGTCGTCACTGGATATGTCCATCTATTTAAAACCGAATTCCATACTTTTGTTCCTTATTCCTGAATGAATACTCTCATCCGTGATTTCCACGTAGGATAATTTGAATCATCTAACAACGATGACATGATGATTGATGCCCCTTCTCTTATAGTCATAATTGTGAAACACAGATCTGCACCAATTTAACGTACCAAGTTCTAATTCAGTGATCCACTCTGATTAAAATTGAAAATTCAAAAGGTGTAGTAGTTTTGCAAAATCTTCAATTTACCGCAGTCGTTTCTAGCACAATCAAAAATAAAAAAAATTAAACATGCAAATATAAATTAACACCGAAATTTGGTAACACAGTTCGACACATCTTGCTTATGTCTGTGGGGCCCTTACCCAACTTAATTCTTTTATTAAGGACAATAGTTTTATATAAAGCTTTACTGAGTTGACACCACTCAATCTTTGATATTATCTCTCGTCCTCACAACCCGTGAAAGAATTTCATACCCAATAATATGACCACCTCGTACTAACCTCAACAGAGGATTTTCTCAAACAATATTTAATGATAATAAAACAAAATAAACAACTCAAATGATTGAACAAAATTCAACATAAACGAAAACATTTGAGAAAGAAAAAAAGAATAACTTTCCGATAAGTTTAGCTCCATTAAAATAGATCTGAAAGTTGTCACGGGATTGTTGAACATGAATTTTGTATGAAGATTGGTACGTTGATGAGCTATCAAGTCCTGTATATATTTCATCCACAAAAGTCACCTGTATTGTATGAACTTTTAACTAAGATGTAATAAAGTCACTTGTCTTGTATGAATAAGTGGCATCCGAATTTGAGTTAGGTTGGTATTAGGTAAATTATTACATTGAGTGCAGATTGTGTGTACCGGGACGTAGATCTTTTGTTTCAGTTAACCAGTTCTTATTATATTCTATTAAATTATATCTACGTATTTATGTGAGACTCACATAAATATGTTGTTAAAATTGAATGAAATAAGGTTGGAACACCATTTTTGACACAAAAGATCTGGTGTTGTGGACCTGAAGTTTTGAGTTACTAGAATCTGTTGAACTAGTAATTTTGATTCACGACAAATGAGTGAATTAAGGCTTGATCAACTTATCATTTTAGGTATGAGAAGAGATTCTCTATTCTCATAAACCAGTTCCTACGAACCAATTCCTACTTTGTTTCATCTCATCTCATCTATATATTTTTTAGATTTTACACAAATGCGTGGATGAGATAGGATAAAACAGAATAGAAATTGGTTTATGCAAACAGATAATCTATCCTGGTAGGTATGTGGTTTTGTGTCTTCTTGAAATAAAGTGACGTATTTAAAATGTATGAATTTTAGGACTATCATATGAATTTAAAAATTAATTTACTATATTCTCATATCAAGAGTAATAAATATAAGCTCCTTGGTTATGAGAAAGAAATCATTTTTAAGTCAATTTTTAATTTTTATTATTTGTGTTTGTAAGCTAACTAAAATTCCAAGAGTAAGTCTAATTGATTTGCAAATATAATCAATGTTGAATTATTCTTTTCATTTTGCATTTTTAATATTAAATTATCTGTTTTTTTCTTAATTATGAAGCACCGAATTGTCAATCCAAACATTGGCACAACATCAATAATGTTGGTGGATGTGAATGCATATGGTGGGCAACCAGGATCTGACAAGCCTGCCATACCCCTGGCCTGAAACTTTGAGCAGTGATCATGCCCAACATTCAAACCCAAAGCTGTCCAGAGAGAAAGGGAGGGCCTACAGCCTAACAGCTTTGCTTTTGATCCAACAAGCGCATCTTGCTCAAAGGATTGAGAGTGCACACTAGTACCCTCCAAGCACCAGGCAAGTAGAGCAAAAGTTGTCCAGAGAGGAAGGGCCTGTACCCTGACCACTTGCCTTCTGATTCGACGTGCTCATCTTGTTCAAATTGGTAAGACACTGCACTAGATGGTCAAAATGGTTTGACCCTGCTTTAAGCCAGACTAAAAGGTTCAAATTTCAGAACACCTTTGCCTGAAGCTCAATTTTTTTTTTAATGTAGATTCAAATCCGAACTGGAAGTCAAATCAAATCATAATTGCCGACTGTTTTCATGGCAGGGCCGGAACAGGCTCCAAACCCTTTCGCCAACCCTAGGAAACATTCAAGATTATGATTGTTTTGCCTGCTGAATTTATATTAACTAAGCCAAGTGTATAGTTAACTAAAATGGACAAAGTCAAAAAGTGGATACCAAGGACCATTCCTCCTCTGACAATCAAAATTTTCAGCTCAACTTTCACAAGATGGAGCATGAGTCAATAACATGCAGCAGCTAACAACAAAGGACAAAGCAGTAAAGCATACAAGTTTTCTAAGAAAAAGGTGGAAGGAAACAATGTGAGAATTTTGAACAATTCTTAACCATGAAAGACAAGAAGACTTGCAATCGCTCTGTAAATTCACAAATAAAAATAAAATATAGGTCAAGTGTAGCCCATATTGCATTTCAAACATTTCGATTTTTCAAAATCATCTGTACTCCTTTATGATTAGCCACCTTTACTTGCCTTGCTTGTTGGAGTACTTCACAGAGAGTACGTGATAGTACAAGAACCACCCAAAACATTCTGCCGATTCTCATCTTATCTAGCGCCCCTGTCAGGTTTTGTGGATCTTGAAGCCAAAAACTCTAGGCACATAGCTCTGTGCTGCCTTTTGAGGCCTTAAATGGCCATACGTCATCAGGAAAAGGTGAGGAAATGTTGATCCAAAATAAGCTCCATCGATGTCTGTTTTTTGTTGATGTATCGAAAACAGGTAGTATATCGTAAGTGTTTAACGTTCTAATAGAAACAGGACTCAACTTCTGAGGAATCCAAACCCTGAGCATAATGATAGCTCATCTGTCAAATTGCAACTCGATCTGGAGAATAATGAAGTATAAATATAGAAAAACAACAAACAACCTGAAAAGAAATTGCATAATTCAAGCAGATGTAAACAAATAGAAACTTATTTCAATGGATTAATCTTACAGGAAGTCATTGACCTAGCAATCACTACTGAAAGGATACTGCCCTGATACTTGGATCGTGGATAATATATGTCTTCACATTTAGGACAGTAGATTTTGACAGTACTTGAACGAGGAATATCTGATTGACCAACTGGAAGGCAAGGTTGCCCGCAGCAGTATACTCGTGGGCATCTTCCAAAATCATAATTTTTATACTTCTCCAACTATATAAATTTCCACCAGAACTTATAATCAGTCAATTATGTAAAAAAAAACTCTACAAATTACATAATACGTGTATTTACCATAGCGGACATTCCCTTGGTAGTTAGTATATAACGCACATGTATAAGACCATAAAGCATCTCAGCTGCAGATTCTACCAACTCGTTTTGTTCTTCAGTGAACATATCACCTACCAACAAGCAAAGCAAAAGAAGAACCTCAAATATAAGAATCATTATGCTCTAACAAGAAAAGCTAACTCTAAATAAAGATCCCAGGTGCCATCGGAAATGTTTACCATGAGAAGATTCAACATCCAGTATGAGATCCAGTGCATAATCGTAATAAGGAACTTGACTGCTCAATCCACAAAGATTGAAGTCATCCTGGATGTAATCATCATCAACTTCACAGAAAAACTCATTTCCTCTCAAATTGCAAAACCATGAAATCCAAGATGTGTCATCTCCATCAGAACCACTAACATCTGATTCCTCACTGTCAGTCTCAGATTCTTCTGCAGCTTGTTAATTTAAGATAGTGTCGGTAGGTAATATAACCACAAAATAGACTCAATAGTCAATAGCCAGTATATTATAACAACGGATCTTGCAAGATTACAGTCCAAAGAAGCTAACCAAATCACAATTGGTAGGTTGAAGACAAAAACTAGCCAACATAGCCTGAATACATAATCCAAATTCATAAACCACTACAGAAATAAAAACAAGAAATCTACTATTCTGCAAATTTAACTAACAGCAGAAGGAAGAAAATCAAGTAAAATATGAAACTTAGTACGACCGTATAGTATTATATAAATGTACCATATGCTAACAGAATGAACAAAACATTAAGAATATGTAAACTCTACAGAGTTCTGAAATATTTTAAAACCTTGCCCACAATGTATGGAACACATACATAACTATACAAACAACCATAAACAAACATAAAGAATATATATCGGAAAACGAAGAAAAAGTTAAATTTCGTGTCTCAATCACTGAGCAATCTTCAACTTTAAACAGCTCATCTGGTATTTCACAGGTCAGAGCTTTAGACCAAACCAGAAATGCCATGCCGTGATTAGAATGCAAAAACTAAGAACAGTTTAGATAGCCAAAATCATAGCCAAAGAATAACCCTTTCCAGGGCAAGTTAAGGTCAGAGAAACCAGATCATCAACGAGACACTTTTCACATCATTACTTACTATAACTAGTAAAACGTCATGAAGGACCAAATCGAATTCAACATCTGCAGAAAAAACACACGAAAAACAAACAGAACAATCCAATCCCAAACACCAAAAGAAAACCATCATCCAACGACTAACAATAACCCCAGATTCGCATTTAAGGAAAAGTAACATCTATAAGAACGAAAACAACAAGCTAACCATCAGAACCCTTGTTCTTGGAGAGAGAAGCCGAACGTGTATCACGATGGTCGAGTTGCGATTTTCCAGTAGAAGTGGATGGTACGGACAACCTATCTTTGTCCTTACTATTCAAAGCCCTCGAAGTTGAAGGCGACGACTTTTCAAGGTGTTTATCGAGCGCATCGTTTATTCGCTTCCGATCAAGCGGTCCTCCCACAATCTCCGATCTCGAACCACCGCGAGCATACATAATTCCCACAGACCCACAAATATTTTTTCGATATATGTATTTATATGTATATCTCAACCTCCAACCCGTAGGCCTCGTACCAAAGATTCAAGCTTTAGGACAGACCATCATGAACACATGAACAAGGAAATCAAGGGAATGCGAAGTTCGTTGGGAGATTAGGGTTTTTGGCGGGACGTGGAAGAGTGAAAACTCGAGAATTTCAGAGGTAAAGAAGACGAGGAACAGCAAATTGACAGAGAATCGGTTAAAACTAGGGCTTACGATGTGGGAGAGGAAGAGATTCAGAGGACCCCCTCTATGTTCTCTGTGTCTCTCTTTGTTTTCTTGTCCATATCTTTCTTTTTCATTTTTTTTTTCATTTTCCAATTTCTATTTTCTCACACCATTTAATTGTCATTTCTTGTTGGGCTTCATTGATCACAGCCCAAAAGAATCTATAATTTCCTTTTTTGTTACAGGCTTTTTTACAAAGTAGTCCGGCACGTCTCGGGATGGCAGCCGATCCGGCCCGATCAAATCAATCTTTTATTTAGAAATTATCAAAACAATTTCGTTTTAAAAATTTTCTTTAAATTGATATTATTTTAAAATTTTACCAATTAATCCATCATTTTGAAACACATCAAAATTCTTTTATATCCTTAAAAATATTTTTTTTGCTAGTTAAATCATTTATAATGATAATATATTATCATAATGTCCAATGTATATTTAAAAATTAATAACTATAAGATGCCTTAGCAGTTAAGCAGTATGAAAGAATACTTTTTCTTTAACATTGATTAGGTAATCATATGCTGATGAAGTTCTTGATTGGCACTTTCTTCAAATGGTTTGGTGAGTATAATGGCGGACTCAACGATCTTGATGTTAAAGGGCGTGAAAGGATAGGATTGAAGCATATCAAATTCTCTCTTCTACTTATTCTGTTTTAAATATGTTTTATTAAATTCCATTCATATATTTATATGGAATGAAATTTAATAAAACATAATGGTAACATCATAATCGGTACAGAAAATCTGATCCCGAATTAAAAGATTCTAAAAGAATAGAGGAGTTGCTGATATGAATAGTTGTAACCTGGATACAAAAATCATCCAGAGTCAAATTTAATTCGATCAAACTCAAATTTAGAAATTCGTTTTGATATATACTTGGCTGAATTTAAATTGGACCCGAATGTTTTTAAACTCAGAACCTGACCGTTGCCACCCCTGATTTGCAATCATAACCTCAATGGTGTCTGATGGCAATAGCTGCTCACCATGATTAGCAAACTGGAGCTTGTCCTGAGGTGCTTAAAACTTGTAATAATTGTCTAACAAAACGCTCACATGCTTCAGAACATGAAAATAATTAATGTTTCACGCGACAGAAAATGGGATTCAGAATTCAGGATCGTTAACTGTTGGTATTCTCAAGGTAACGAACATTCAAATCCCAATCTCAATTGCGCAGCAGGATCCTGATACTTGGGTCCTCATGCAACCAGTTCAAGCCTTAAAGATTTGCTAAAATAATGCTCTTTGATTAGGGATGACAACCCAATCCAGCCCGAACAGCACAAAGCCAGTTGGACGTGTTTTGGCCCAAAGCTGACTGTTAGGCCGGGATTGGGTCAAGAAAAAGTTCAGGCTACAATTTGCAATGGAAGAATTGAGTGCGACCTATCACCTGTCAAGGTTCGACTTCTCACTCTCGGCAGAATACTAACAGTACCTGCATTTCTGTTGGACCAAGGCCAACCCTTAAGCCTAAAGCTAGGAGTATGCTCTAAGCATTCTTATTCTGCACATACAGTTGCTATGAGAAATTGCATATTATGCATCTAATTGACATCAAAGAATCCATATACAGCTCTTAGCCATTCCTGCTTGTACCCATTAAGGGCCAGGATCCTCGACGAAGTTGGTCAATTGAATAGCTGTTGGTGATTATCATTCTGACACTGCCGAGTTGAGGTCTCTCGGGCATGGGCAACTCCATTTTCTTACACTATTAAACAACCAAAATGGACAGAGTTGAACTTTGTTAATTATAATTAACAGATTAACACGTTAGTGTAAATAGTCCACAGCCTTATCTATTACAGCTCGTGACCATAGATACACAGAAACACTAAATTGAACTGCTACTCAGTGCCATAGTGAAAAGTTCAGTCTGAAATATTGCAGTTCAAATTCATTCAAATGAAGTAAACTGAGAGAACACTTGCAATGATCCTAAGCAAAGTTCCATGCCTGTCAAGAGAATCAGGACATAGTGTTTTAGGAAAAAAAAGAGCGAGTCTTGTTGCGTTCAAGCCGAGCTTCCCTCTGTCCAGATAAAAGCAAGAAACGTTATAATTTAGTCATCCCGGATTGGTTAAATGCAAATGTCTACATAAAGTCTTAAAGAGTTTCTTAAGAATCCACTACCTCCTTTTTCTTGCATTCCTTGTACACATCAAAATGCTCTTGACACTTACTCTTGTCTGAGCTAAACTCTTCGAGGCCTGCGAGTTTCTCTCCAGAATTAGGAAATGGCAGACAGATTTTCTACTGAAATCGAGAGTCCTACCGAAACTACATGATTCCTAAAGCAACACATAGAAACCGAAACAACAAAGCGTGAAACCAGGCCTTTTACCAAAGAATGTAAATTGATCAACAAGTGCATAAAGAACCGTTATTCAGTCACCAAATACCAATACATGACAGCTGACAAAAATCCTCATCAAAGCCCTCAATTTAATCACATAAACATAACATCTTAAAAGCTCACCTATACCCAGAAAAGAGATCACCTAAAATTTCGCTATAATACTCAAATTAAAGCTCACACATATTGAAAAGATTGAGAAAACATAATGGCACATTATGAATTGAAACAAACAAAGAAGTTAACAGAGCTTCAGTCTCTAAACAGTTTTCTAATCAATAAAACCAGCTAAAATCACCATCACATCACAGAAGTGTAGAGAAGATCAAACAAAAAGCTGAATCCTTTACAAAGTTTAAAAAAGCAAGCATCATCAGAGACTGATCAAGTAAAGAAAAAACGTATCTTCACCAATTTTCTTCTCCTTGCACCCAATTCAAAATTTTAAAAGAACCCACATAAGATTCTTTCATCAATTTTGGATAGAAATCACAAAAACAGCCTGCAATGTCTAGTTACAGGACTTTTTTTGGTGAATTCCAGGATAAAACAAAAAAAAAAGCATTATTGTATCGAGAACAGGGTTTTACACTTAAGAGAGGCTGTGTACTGAGGATAGCACTGTGAATCGGCGATTCTTGCGGCGCTTGGATATGGCGGTGTTGCTGCTCTCGAGCCCATTGTTCTCTTCCTTGAATCCTTCCCCCCCTCTCCCTCTCTTCTGTATGTTTATCTAACTACCCACGTCCGTACACTAAACGGCAAGTCGGTTTAGCTATTAGTGGATCGGCCTTTCAATTTTAAGAAGCACAAAAACAAAAGCCCAAATCCAAAAGTGTGCTCCAAAGACAAAGTGACGCCGTTTTAAGAATTTTTTTTGGTGCAACCGAACTTTTTTTTTAAGCCGAGGAACCGTAACTATTATTCTTTAGATACGTACTGAGTAAATCTTCGGATTGACGTAATAGCCTGCAAATTACACTAATCGGGTACTTTGCACTAGGTAAGTTCTGTACAACAAGCTTGTTTGAGAGAACATAAATAGGAGGATTCGAACACAAAACCTTTTGACCTTATGCTTCCCACTCCATCAATTCGACCACCTTTTAAAGGGCGGTGCAATGGACTCGAGATAATGAAAAGTCAAAAGATCCAACCACACACAATAATTTGTTAAATTATATTATACAAATTATGTGTTTCAAATAAATTATTTGAGAAGTTAAAAATCAGAAACAACCTCTCTATTAGATAAAGATTATATTATAATGTTACATACTATTGGACTTTCCCAAATTTCGTGTCTTAGTGGGACTTCAACTAAATATTGACGACGGTGATAGTAAATATTTGATAAGTTAAAAATTAAAAAAATCAATTTAAAATAGATAAAATAAGATTAATTTGATTTAAGATAATAGATTCTCTAGGAATTTATTTTAATTTTAAGATAAAACGAACTGAATTAATTTTAATTTAATTAATATAATACTGTTTTGTTCATATTTCTTATTAATTAAAAAATACTCAAATTTCTAAATTGAAATCAAATTAAAAAATTTTAAATTAAATTCGTATCTTAATTACTTAAAATTTGACTTAACGCATTGCGCTCTCAATTTTAAGTAACACTTTTAAAGTTAATTTATACATTTTTTTATAAATAATGTAATTGTAATAATTTGTTGATGAATTAGTAACTAAAAATTTTAAAAATGAAAAAATAAATTTAACTATTATAAAATTGACTTAATTTAAAATTAATATATTAAAATTTTAATCTAATTTAAAATTTAAAATATATCGAATTGAATCGATTAAATTTATTAAAATATAATTTATTAAACTTAAAAATATTTTAATTTAATTTAATTTTGAATTCGGATGAAATGAAAAAAATCAAATCAAAATTAGATAATAATTAGTTCAAATTTGAATCAATGCATTATCCTTTCTAGATTTATCATAATATAAATATAATGATGAAATTTAGTAAAACACGAAACGAGAGTTTTGATCGCGATTGACTATTACAAATCTTACGAATCTCCAACGTCAAAAGAGTCTTGTCCCTACTTGATTCTTCTACGTAAATTGGATCAAAGCACCAGGAGCTGTACTATTGTCAGCACTCATAAATATCTTCAACGAATATTACCTGACTGGATGGCCCGATAATCACTCCATTGTCGTGGGAGCCTAGCATAGGCTTAACTTTTTTTTTTTTTTATATAAGAGGGAAAAAGAAACCGATTACACGATGTGTCTAGGGAAGTAAACTCCCGACATATCCTCTAGGAGGAGTACATGACACCCAATGAGTGGAAGATCAAAATAAGTAGTGCCAATCGCAAAATGTGCAGCATATCTCGCTAGCCAGTCTGCGCTACGGTTCCTTTCACAGTAAATGTGACGATGAACCACCATCCAGTTTCGCGATAACAGTTCGTGAATCTCTTGAACAATGGAGTTATGGATCGAGGATCTGCTGGCCGAGGAAGTTAAGCCTAGCATAGGCTTAACTTTTGTTGTTCTACTCACATTATGACAGGCATCTTCATGTCGTGTAATAAAAACCTCTGGTTGGATTGGATTCGATCACACCGTAACTCCAAATTGCTCTGAATCAGCCCTATCTAATTTGATGGGCACACACCGTTTTGGAAGTAGTATAAGAAATGAGCAATCTTTTTTCCTATTAGCTCGATCTCAACTACTAGTATTCAGCAGCGTAGTTTGTGAACTAGTGCTCTCGATGAAGTCTCATTCCAATGGGGTCTGCTTACCTTTTATTTGACTCCTTTTTGCCTCTCTGACAGCTCAAATTAAAGTGATTTCTCCTACTTTTTCTCGTTCTTTAATGACCTCCCTTCTTTTTAGTCCGCCCTTCCTCTTACTTCCTGTAACTATCTCAAGAACAACCTGTATCAAACAGAGAACACAGAGAGGACTGGGGAAGTGTATTTTGAGGTTTTTAGTCCACTGCTCTTAGAAATGACAGAACCAACAACAAATGCAACATCTGCTGCATCAAAGTTCATCAAATGTGTGACAGTTGGTGATGGTGCTGTCGGAAAGACGTGTCTTCTCATTTCATATACAAGCAACACCTTCCCTACTGTACTCTTTCTCTAACTTCTATTTTAGCTTTGTTCAATTTGAGGTCTTCTGTGTCTGTTTCTGAGACGAGGTTTTGCCTTTGTGGTTTTTTGTTCTTTTCCCCGACAGGATTATGTCCCCACGGTTTTTGATAATTTCAGTGCCAATGTTATGGTTGATGGGAAGACTGTGAATCTAGGTCTCTGGGACACTGCAGGTAACTTGTTTGTTGTTATGTTTCGTTCAGATCTTTATCCTGAAACTTGTGAAATTTCGGTTAGTTTTTACTTTTGTTTTTGGTGTGTCTACGATGATCTCTCCTCACAATGTGGTTCTTTGTTTTGAATTTAGAGAAGGCAAGATTCAGTTTGCAAGATTTCCTAAAGTCTTGGATGTTGTGAAATTGCAACATTTTACCTTCTTTGAGCTGTTCTGCTTTAGAAAAGCAGCAGTGCTTTTGAGGGCTTTGGATACTTTTAGTTTAATTAATTTTGAAAAAAAAAGCTTTTAATCATGTCTTTCTTGAAAATTCGTTTTGTGATTTTCAAAAGAATAACAGTGAAAGGCATGATAAAACAAAATTATTTCATGTATATTATTTCTATCATATGTATATCTGTGTCATTTCTTTTACAGAAATTTAGATTATTAATATTTTTAGAAATTTAAACACTGTAAATAATTTTAAGGTTGAAGGTTTTTTTTCTTCACATAATAGGGTTTAATTAGCATATTATGATGCTTCTAAGCAGAAGTTATAGCATGATTGACGCAGGTCAGGAAGACTATAACAGGCTGAGGCCTCTGAGTTATAGAGGAGCTGATGTTTTCATTCTTGCCTTTTCTCTCATAAGTAGGCCTAGCTATGAGAACATATCAAAGAAAGTAAGCCTTTTTCCTCTTTTTTTATCTATCTGCTATGATTGCTCTTACTCAAATTCATCCTTTTCTTGTGATATTCATAAACTTTTTCTGATTCTTCTCTGTGTCTTATAATCTCCTTTTCCTTTTTGCTCCCTTGTTATGTTGGAGAAGTGGGTCCCTGAGCTCAGACATTATGCCCCATCAGTGCCTATTGTTCTTGTTGGGACTAAATTAGGTGATGATTTATGAACACTTTTTCTTTCTCTCTTTTAACTTTTTGCTTCTTTTTGCTTGATTTTTGTTGCCAATCCTGCTTTGCTTGATCATGGTTTTACGGATCAATTGTGTCTGATGCAATACCTTAAAGCGAAGAATGAGACTCTATCTGTTCAAATGTACTCAGTTTTTCTGGGATATAAATCTGAAACTTGACCATGTTTTCTACCGGGCCTGTTGTCTGTTCAAGTATCGTATGTGCATGTGCTGGGCTTTCTGACGATTTCATGTCTCCCAGAGTTTTGTAGTAATGATGACCACTTGCATTATATTTGATTCTATTAAAATTTGTTATGTTGTACATTGAATGGCTTACAGAATGAGTGAGTTGGGTGCACTAAAGCATCAACTTTGAGAATCCATGTCTGTTTTGCTGTTGTGAGCAATTCTCTGTCAAATGGCAGATCTAAGGACAGGACCACTTTGGAATTCGTTATATTGTACATTGAATGGATTACGAGTTTGGTGCAGTAAACTATCAACTTTGAGAATCCATGTCTATTTTGCTGTTGTGAGCAATTCTCTGTCAAATGGCAGATCTAAGGACAGACATTATATGTGCATTTGTGGGACTTTCTGATGCTTCGTGTCTCCTAGAGTTCTGTAGTAACGATGACCACATCAGAATTCATGATGTTGTACATTGAATGGCTTACAAAATGAGTGAGTTTGGTGCACTAAAGCATCGACTTTGAGAATCCATGTCTGTTTTGCTTTTGTGAGCTATTCTCTATCAAATGGCAGATCTAAGCACAAAGTTATTATATGTGCATTTGTGGGACTTTCTGATGACTTTTTGTCTCCAGAAGATATGTAGTAATGATAACCAATTCGGAATTTGTTATATTGTACATTGAATGGCTTTCAGAATGAGTGAGTTTGCTGCACTAAATCATCAACTTTGAGTATCCATGTCTGTTCTGCTGTTGTAAGCAATTTTCTGTTAAATGTTGGCAGATCTAAGAGAAGATGGGCAATTTAACTTGGATTATCCTGGAGCATGCACCATATCTACAGAACAGGTAGGCACGCCTCGATCCACCAAAGCCGTTCTCCTTGCTTGACGCATGTCATAATTTTGAATTAGCACTAAAACTCAATTTGATTCATTGACACTATTCTATGATCAGGGTCAAGAACTAAAGAAGAAAATAGGAGCATTGGCTTATGTAGAATGCAGCTCAAAGACGCAGGAGGTCTGTCTCAGTTCTGTATCTTATCCTCTAAATTTGATAAAACTATGGACACACACCTAGTTACTTGACCCAGCTTAATTGGATTTATGGGACAACAAATAACCATTATAGCTTTGTTAAATCAGTCAACCAGCAATACTAGAAAAACATATACTTAAAAAAGAACATGTTTCCCATATTTAAGGAAGTACTTCAACTCAATTCTTTTGCTAAAAAATACCATCTCCATTCATCCTACTTCGTCATATCCGATCCAGGATGTGATATGGTTCTGATTTTTTTTTTCCTTGAACAAAAATTGTCACACAGAATGTGAAGGCAGTGTTCGACGCTGCTATTAAGGCAGTTCTTCAACCTCCAAAACAGAAGAAGCAAAAGAGAAGACATAGAGTCTGCCTTATTCTTTAGTTCCATATCCAGAAAATGATCAGCCAAGACCAAGCTCCTCATGTCCATTGTTTCATGGTGCCAGTTTCTTGCTTTTGATTTGCTTGCTTCTGTTTTGTCCTCCTGGTCTTGTCTACAATTGCTCTACTTCTATATGTTACTGGGCTTCTGTTAGGGAGTC
This sequence comes from Erythroxylum domingense, assembly GCA_025594535.1. Lineage (NCBI taxonomy): Eukaryota > Viridiplantae > Streptophyta > Magnoliopsida > Malpighiales > Erythroxylaceae > Erythroxylum > Erythroxylum domingense. Next base: position 787,813 of record JANQBM010000004.1, on the reverse strand, counting down.
AGAGAGCGCAAAACCTTTGTAATGTACATTTCTCTTAGTGGACCTGATTCAGATCGTTTTGTGATTAGTAAATGTATTAGGCATCTTTGACTTGAACAATGAATGGAGTTTTGGCTCCGCTTAATTCACTGCGTGAGTGTTGTTTGGCTTTCACTTGTTTGACTACTACTACTTGCCCATTGCATAACAAGCATACATAGGCTTAGAATTTTCTATAAATAAAAGCTTTTATCATAAAATATGCCAAAAAGTTCGCGAAGTCTGTTAGGTAAAAATCTGCGAACTGTGTTATCGGAAGATTACAGTTTCGAGCCACGAAAATAACTTTTTTATAAAATACAAAAAAAAAAACGTATAACTATCAAGGGATGGCAATAGATCGGCTTATTAGCTAGCCTAGTCAAATTTTTTAAAATAATTTTTAAAAAAATTAAAAGTATAAAATAACATTTTTTATAATTAAATCTTGGCCTGAGTTCAAACTTACCCAAGACTTAACTTTTCTAAATAAAACGATGACATTTTACTTAAAATAGTTGGGTCTCGAATCTAGACTCATAGACTACGCATTGTCATTTCTAATAACTAACGAACCTCACCCGACCTTCGCAAAGCGGGAATTTTTGTGCACAAATACTTATCCTTTTATCATGTTTTTATTTTTGAATCCTTATCTTTTAGATCATTTTTAAGTCAATAAAAAATAATTTTTAATCACCATTTAAAACTTGAATTGATAGAGAAATAGAGATATATATATATATTTATTTAATTAATTATTGAGTGTTATAAATTACAATATGTTAATTATTTATTTTAAGTAAATGACATATATTAAAGGGAGAATGATCACATATTTGAATTACACAAACAGTCTCTTTGTAAAATAATATAAGAAGAAGGCTACGTATATTATTAACCCTCCTCGGACACTTATAAAGTGAGAAACTTTGTGCATTGAGTACGTTGTTTATTTATTATTATTATTTTAAATTGCTTTTTTAAATATGTACCAAATAAAGTTATGAAATTTTCTAATAATAAATCCGTCACTCATTTGAATTGAAATAACTTAAGTTTCTAACGATATAAAGTTAATGCAGTTTAGTTCAGTGTTCTACGAGTTATATCCAAAATGTTACAGACTGTTTTCAAACAGTAATAACACCCAATATTCAACTCCAAGCTCAATTTCAAATCCCTTAAAGGCAAAATTTAAATTCAATTTTTTTATAAAAATTGGAGTCATATGTCTCTAATTTAATCAAAAATTAAAATCATCTCATTTATATATCTACAAATCAATATATGACTAAAATACAGATGATTATTTAGTAGAAACACTCCATCTAACATATTCCAATACACTTCATTGTCAACATCTTATACAATTCATATTCAATCAATCATCATGTATGTTATGCTCACAAATAGCACAATAAAGCAATCAAATACTTACTTATTTTTCTCAACATCTCTTCAATTAACAAGCTAACAAGCCTCCTAAGCATTCAAACATACTCCAAGAACCAGATGGAATGAGAAGGATTTCTAAACACAAGATGAAGGCTACGAAATTTTGGTTAAAATTCAAGGGTTATGGGGATGGTGTGAGAGGGGTCGTTAATGTGAAGAAAGAAGAAAAAAACATAAGACCAAATCAGGAAAGAAGGTGGTCTTACAAGTGTGAGAGACGTGAGTGAGGTGTGCGGTGAAGAAAATGAACACTTGTCACGACAATTGTCGGGCTAAGAGCAATATTACGTGTCTTTGTCTTACACTCCCAATTGTCACTTCATAATTAGTCTATTTGTCATCTAATCACTAGACCACGTGTCATTCAAGTATATTACCATTTATCACTCATGTATTCAAGTCACTTGTCACTCTATTATTAACTTCACATGTCACTATTTCATATGTCTAATTAACATAAATTCTCATTTATCAATTTGTCTTGTTTTTTAATATTTTTCTTAGACTATTTTTAAAAATTAAAATCATCCCATTTAGATATTTATAAATCAAGATATGACTAAAATACAGATGATTATTTAGTGGAAACACTCCATCTAACATATTCCAGTACACTTCATTGTCAACATCTTATACAATTCATATTCAATCAATCATCATGTATGTTATGCTCACAAATAGCACAATAAAGCAATCAAATACTTACTTATTTTTCTCAACATCTCTTCAATTAACAAGCTAACAAGCCTCCTAAGCATTCAAACATACTCCAAGAACGAGATGGAATGAGAAGGATTTCTAAACACAAGATGAAGGCTACGAAATTTTGGTTAAAATTCAAGGGTTATGGGAATGGTGTGAGAGGGTCGTTAATGTGAAAAAAGAAGAAAAAAAGACATAAGACCAAATCAGGAAAGAAGGGGGGCATGATCCTCTGTCCCTTTTTTCATGTACCTGTCCTATCTCATTCAATCTCAGCCATTCATTTTTGTGGGACCCACATAAATAGATGGTTGGGATTGAATAGGACAGAGTAGGTACATGAAAAAAGAGACAGAGGATCTGATGGGAAAAGAAAGTGGTCTTACAAGTGTGAGAGACGTGAGTGAGGTGTGCAGTGAAGAAAATGAACACTTGACATGACACTTGTTGTGCTAAGAGCTATGTTACGTGTCTTTATCTTACACTCCCAATAATCACTTTATAACTAGTCTATTTGTCATCTAATCACTGGACCATGTGTCATTCAAGTATATCATCATTTATCACTCACGTATTCAAGTCACTTGTCACTCTATTATTAACATCACGTGTCACTATTTCATATGTCTAATAAACATAAATTCTCATTTATCAATTTGTCCCATTTTTTAATATTTTTCTTAGACTAGATGCACATATCACTTCATCAATTATTCAATTGTAACGATAAATTTTCAATTTACTAATTATAATCTATCAAAATAAAATTTAAGACAAAATTAATACACAATTGTATCCTGAAACATATTAATTGAGTGTATATACTATCTTATAATATCTTCTAACTCATGATTTATATGTGTACACGAATATTATGCCTGTGAATAAAATACGTCTCGTAAATTCTTAAATGAAATAACTCATGTGATTGAATATAATAGTTTAAGCTCTTAATAATTTTAAGAGGCAAAACATTACACAAATGGTGACAGGTTTAAATTACATAAACAATTTTTTTGTAAGATAATACAAGAGGAAGGCTATATATATTATTAACCCTCTTTAGATAATTGCAAAGCGGAGAACTTTGTATGTTAGGCACGATGACTATTTATTGTTATTCTTTTAAATTGCTTTTTCTAATATGTTTGCTTTTTTTAATATGTACGAAATAAAGTTATGAAAATTTTAATAGTAAATACGCCAATCATCTCAATTGAATAAATTTATTAATGTTAAATGAATTTTAAAGTATTTTATACTTTCAACACGCCCCAATTTTATAATCTTTTATATTTTAAAGTATTTCATACTTCAACCCCAATCATGAGAAGAATTGGCCACAACGATCTCGACAAGGTGAATAGCTGTCGCACTAACGAGTAATCTTGTCTTGATTCTTTAGAATCTCGTCTTGACTATAAAATTTGAGGCGTCAGCATGATTTATGCTTAATTTAGAAACGCATTGCAGATAACAATATGCTGAAATGAGAATATCTTATGTATTTGGAGTTGCTGTTTTAGTAATAATTTGTTAAAATGAGAATAACTTATGTATTTGAAGTTGCTGTTTTAGTAACTGTTAAAACGTGAAAATAGATATTTGATAAGTGAGGTTGCATTTGTTGAAAAGAGATAAAATGACTAAAAAGTTTATTGATTATGCTTAATTTAAAAACGCGATCACAGATAACAATTTGATGAAATGAGAATAACTTATGTATTTGGAGTTATTGTTTTAGTAACTGTTAAAACATAAAAATAGATATTTAATAAGTGAGGTTACATTTGCTGAAAAGAGATAAAATGACTAAAAATTATTGATTTAATAATCTATTAATTGTTATATAAATAATTAAAAATTATATCATTAGTCATATAAATTTAAAATTATAAATAAGAAAATATAAATAAAATAAATTTTGTAATAAAATATTTTATAAAAATATATTATTAGTCACATTAATTAAGAGTATAATAGAAAATAATACTTATAGTGAAGTTTATTAATGGAAAGTAAAATTTATACTATAAAATCAGTTTCTTATCATAACCCTCTTTTTACTTATTAATTTCTGCACTGTTATCGTACTTTTTTCTAACCTTTAATTACTTACCGTAAATTTAAATATATAATTATATTTAAAAATTACGATAAATAAGTATTTATTTCTGTTGTACCGTAAATCTAATAACAGCTTTAAGGAGACCAAATCTCTTATATTAGATAATCCACCCACGCAAATATGTGGAATTTTAAAAAATACGTATATGAGATCATCGTGAATAAGGCTGACACAAAATTATAGGCATAGGTCTTGTTCCGATTTAGTGGCAGACAACTCTTTACTTTAGTCGTATGAAAATCATACTCGTTTTAAACTTGCGCTTATATCTTATTTTATTAATATATTTTAGAAAAATCCTCTTTACTAATTAATGTATTGTTTATCTTATTTTATTAATATTTACTCAATTTAGGCTTGAATATATTAAGTATTGATTTTTCTAATATTGGTAGACTTCATAAACTTATTTTTTAACACTTATATTTAAATTTTATCCTAATTTTAAGTATTATATTTTTTTATGGTATATTTTAGGTACGAATAAACTGATAAAATAAAAAATTTAAAGTTTAAAACTTTTGATCGATATTAAAGTATCGTAAAACTATATAAAGATTAAGTAAAATTAAATAATTTGAAATATAATTAAAAAAAATTTAATAAAAAAATTTGAAGTTTAATTGAAAAAAGATTTTTTTAACGGAAGAATTCGTAGCCGCTATCATTTGGATATTCACTAGGTAAACTTTCAAATGTAATAACCTACAAATCATGTCAACCAGGTACTCTATGCTAAGTAAGATAGGAAGATTCAAACACATGAAGTTTTGATTCTATGCCTCTTACTCTAACAACTCGACTACGTCCTAGAGGCTAAAAAAAAATATTATTAAATAAAAATTAATTGATTTATTTTAGTTTATAAAAATTTATTAATCGATAAAAATTTACCATTTAACAAGAAAAATTATTAAAGTAAATCAAACTGAAAAATTAAAAATTAACCTAAAAATTATATATTTAAAATTTTTATAATTAAACCAGTTGAACCGCTTAAAATTTTTAATTGGTATATCTAACCATCTCATTAACTATATTCTGTACGTAGATTTACGAAAGACGAGATCTACTTAGCATTTACCTAACCTATGCACATACATTTAATTTTTTATGGTTTCATAGGATCAAAAATTTAATGATGCGTTTTGACTATTACTTTACTAATTCAATAATCATTATTATCAGACTCAGATGAATCCCACACTAATATGAGATTTAAAAAGGTCTGATAATACGTAATTTTATTTTTACATAGTAGAGAAACTATTTTCAATAAATAAATAGACAAATGCAGGGTCGGTCCTGAGATTTTATAGGCCCGGGGCAAAAAAGAAAATATAGGCCCTAATTTTAATTAAAAAATAAAATTAAAAAATTTTTTTAAATAAATTTTGCTGTAAAATTTTTATTAAAAAAAGTGAGCCCTGGGTAGGGGCCCAGCTCGCCCCTGCCCAGGGTCGGGGCTGGACAAATGTAACATAAAGAGTTAAAAAATTTTAAGTATATGATGCAAGTTTAAAAGATAAACTAATAATAATAAAATAAATAAGAATATAAATATAATAATAATAATAATAAAAGGAGAAAAGCTTGACCAATTGATCAAACCGATGGTCAATTTGTCGATCAAGCAGGTTGATCAATAAATTTAATTTTGATAACATATAATTATAACAGAATTACAACTATAAAATTTTCCTGTTAGTTAGAGATAAACATTACTTTCGCTTCCATCTTCCATTTTCTATACACGAACGGTCTCAAATAAGTCTGGTCAACTGCCCCAAACTGCATAAACCCACAACCTCCATTTCTTCTCGTCTGTCGAGCTTAAGTAGACGAAAAGCCCTTGTAACATCCTCCAAGAGCAGGACTCGACCAACAAATTATGCAGATGCAGAAGGATAACTCCATGAACTGCCCAGGAAATCTTGTACTCTTCCCTCTTCTCTTCGCTGGTTTTGTTTATCTCCTTGTCTGGTCTACTTCAACCTTTCAACCTCTCGAATTCGAATATCGAAGGTCGGGTTCAAACTGTTCCAACCCATCATATGTAAGTCACTCATCTTCATGTTCGTGTCTCATTTTCTCTTCCAGTTGTTTACTTTCTCTTCATGATCATATCTATAAGCTTTTAATGGGTGCCTGTTCGGTGTTTTGTCACAGCACACCGTAAAGTTCCGTATCGATGAGCTCCAGCTAGCTCTGGAAAAGGCTGCAATGCCTAATAAGACAGTCATTATTGCAATGGTCAATAGGGCTTATGTAGAACAGACGGTTGAATCAGAAATAACCATGCTCGATCTCTTCCTCGAAAGCTTTTGGCTTGGAGAGAACACCAGGCAACTTCTTGACCACTTGCTCGTAGTCGCCGTCGACCAAACGGCATACGAGAGGTGCATGTTCAAGCGGCTAAACTGTTACAAACTGGAAACGGACGGCATTGATTTCGCCGGTGAAAAGATCTTCATGTCTCGTGACTTCCTTAAAATGATGTGGAGACGGACCCTTTTCGTTACCGAGGTTCTCAAACACGGATTTAACTTCATTTTCACGGTACGTTACCTACCAGTCCTTAATTTCTGCAACATGGTCTCTAATTACAACGGTGTCCCTCCGACATGATTGGGAACACAAAAACTTGGTTTAGTGTCGGCAAGTTAATAGAAAACGATGGTTTAACTTGGTTTGACTTCCTGTTAACACGAAAACTGCTCCCTGGAAATAACTCTCCTAGAAATTTACAATGCGTGTCAGGTAGGTTGCGTGTAAAGTTGGCATTTTGATCCGATTAACGATTAAACCTAAATTAAAACAGAGTGAAATTAGGTTTTTATTTATTAATTTAAGTTAGTTAGTCTCAAATCAATTCATTCCTATGCCATCTCCAACATGTTTCTTTACTTTTACGATGAAATTTGTCTTAGTTGAACTTGCTTGACTTTTCTTAATTGCCGGAATCCTGATGAGTGATGACTTTGATCCTATGCCATCTCCAGCATGTTTCTTTACTTTGACGATGAAATTTGTCTTAGTTGAACATGCTTGGCTTTTCTTGTCGGAATTCTGATTAGTGATGACTTTGCACATCAGTCACAAACTGACACGTCTCCTACTAACCTTGCGGTTCGGTGCCAAGTTGGTTGTAAAAACACATTCAAGAAATATATACTAATTTGAATTATTGGTTTAGTTAGAAAGGGAATGGTATCAAAACTCTCACGTCTCCTCAAAGTCTGCTGCGAAATCCCTGATTAGATGGAAAACTGAACCAAATCTCTATTCAATACGCTTGAATTTTCAATTTTCTCTGTGGAATCTTCTTTTCTTCTGAGTCTGGTGGTTGTAAATTTCACCAGAGACTGGTCTACTATTTCGAAGAGTCGGTATGACTTTTCTTTCCACGTCTTCAAGTTGGAGTGAACTTCCTCCTCTTGCTTTGTCAAGTACGACAACCTCGTGTTAGTTTCACCGTAGATTTTGATAGGAAGCACGAATGTAACTGTTTCCCAATTTCTTGGAGAGGTGGGTTCCTCTTTATGTACTGAATGTTACATGGTCACTCAGGATTGCAATGATCCGGGTAGGACCTAAACTAACAAGAAATAACTGTTTCCCTACTTATTGGAGAGGTGTGTCCTTCTTATGCGTTGAATATTACATAGGCAACTGGTGACATTTGATACAAGTTGTCTGAGTTGGATGAACCTTATTTTAGAATTTGGCTTAATCGATTTTGGATCAACTCTTCTAAATTCGATAGAAGAGTTATCATCTTATCTCACTTTCTAAAATTTGAGTGAAATGATTTTTGACCCTTCAAACTTAGACAAACCATAGTCAAACCTGAGGACACCTTACTACTTGTCATTCAAGACCAGGATGTTGTTCCTGTTTCATGGCTACCTGTCTCATGTTCTTAACTAAACAATAACTTGTGTCCCAATCTGTGAAAACCCGTGTTGGTTAACTTTTGACATTGTGACTCATTTTGGTTGTCGTTTTATGACAGGACACAGATGTGCTGTGGCTGAGGAACCCCATGTCACTACTAAACAGGAACGAGACTGTGGACTTTCAGATTAGCACCGACTGGTTCAACGGAGACGCGCAATCCGAGAAGAACTTCATCAACACAGGATTCTACCACGCGAGATCAAATAACAAGACCATCGCTCTGTTCGAGACTTGGTACGCCAAGAAGAACAACGCCACAGGTGTAAAAGAGCAGGACGTTCTTCTAAACCTGACGCAAGGAGGTGCCTTGGGACAGTTGGGGATCAACGCTAGGTTCCTGGAGACTCTCTACTTCAGTGGGTTTTGCTCGGATAGTAAAGATATTACGGCGGTGACCACCGTCCACGCCAACTGTTGCCGGAGTATAAGTGCTAAGGTGACGGACTTGACGGCGGTTCTTAGGGACTGGAAGCGGTTTAAGACGACGAAAGGTGGAAACCATACAGTGCCGTTTCGATGGACTGGTCACTTCGGTTGTTGGAGTTCCTGGAGCAAGAAAATCCCCAAGCATTTATAATGTTTTGCAGTAATAAATATAATTTATCATTTTATATTATTTTATTTTTGCATTTATCAATATATATAATTTATGTTTTATCATATAAATTAATATTCTGGTCCTAACTCTTAAGCTTTTACTTCAAATTTTAATTTTCACTTTTGATTTATTATTATTGAAATATAAAACTTATTCTAATTTTCTTCAAATTTTTAACAAAATCAAGATATTTTTAATTATTTGGGTAAAGATATATCTTTTATGAAGGTTATGTTTGGTACCGTGACTCTTTGACAGGAAGACTTATAATGGAATATGATATAAAGGAAAAGTTTTACATTACATCTTATTTTATTATAAACAGTAAAAATTAGGAATGCTAATTGGTCAGGTCGGGCTTAGGGTCATGGTGACCTGCAGTCTGGCCTGTGACTCAGGTTATGGCCTAGTGGGCCAGAGGCAGGTCAGGCCGGGTCGACCTATCATTTGTTTTTTAAGAAAAAATTTCAAGACGACGTCATTTTAGAAAAAATGGGCCAGCCAAGGGTCGGGTAGGGCCGACCTATGACCTAGCACGAGCAGACCATGGCTCGTCCGTGCCCCAGCTAGCCTAGGCCAGGATTGCTATCCCTAATAAAAATGAGTTAATTCTGATTTGGAGGATTTATAATGGAATATAAAATGATAATTATGTATTACCTAATATATTCTCAATAATTTTTTATAAACTAATTATACCCTCAACTCTAATATCAACCATGTTAATATATGTTTTGTTTTATCAAGAGTAAAATAATCATTCATTATTATTATACATATATTTCATTTCATTCCATTCATTTTTGAAACAACGTTTCACCTTATTACATTATGAACTTTTCTATTTTTTTCAAATAATGATTTTTTAACATTACATCCATTTATATTTGATTTCATTATAAATCATTTAATTTCATTAAAAACCTTACGTTTAACTAAACATAGCATTGCTTATTTAAAGTTTTTAACTATTTTAAATAATTTTATTAAAATATTTTTTAAAAATAAATTTGTCAACATTTTATATACATGGTTTATGATTAATATAAATGTGACCTGCATTAAGATAATTTAGTAAATGCTTAAAATAAAATTATATATTATATGAATAAAAAGTAAAATTAAATAATTTTTGTAAATGTCGAGAAAAAAAGTTAATGTATTTATTACACAAGACTCTTCACTTTACAAAAATACGGAAGAGTTGTAATGTACACAAAGTTAGATTTTTTTATTAGACCTAATCTAATTTTGAGTTTTCTGAATTTAATTTTAAAAATGTCAATAAATCGGATCGGACCTAAGTTAACCTTAACTTGACCCGAGTTATGACCTTATAGGCCAGGCTGACTTGGCCCGTCTTTTATTTTTTAAATTAAAAATTTTTCAAAACGACATACTTTCAAAAATAATGACCAAGTTATGAGCACAGCCGGGCTAA
>JANQBM010000004.1:718544-728640 GCA_025594535.1 Erythroxylum domingense | reverse complement strand
TTCCCAGATGGTCCTGTTTGCTGGGAGAGCAGCCTTCATCCTTGGATCTATGAGTGAACTGTTGGTTAAGAACAGAAGAAGTCTAGTCCAGTTTATGTTTTCCCAAAGTTATTGGAATTTCCTATGTTGGAACTTAGTTTGTTCTGAGTTACTTGGATTTTGAGGTCATTATGAATGTTATGAAGTTTTAAAGAAAATCAACTCTCAATAATTGCATATATCCGCATAGCTTGCGAATTTTGATTCAATATCATGATGGTAGGATATAGCAAAACAGTGAACTAAGGCTGGTTCAGTAATTTGAAATTTGTATTTGGCAAACTGGAAATGAACTTGAAACATATCTATATAATCTTTAAGCTCAAGTGAAAAGGTCATTCTTGCACATATATCAGAAAGCCTAAACGCAATAACAACCTTTATCAGTGGTTTCATTCTTGCAAGTGGAAAATCTTTTTTCCGGTACAAGAAACCTGGAAAACTCAACAATCCCTTTCCCGAGAACAAGGAGTTCACTGACATGGCTTCTGGTCAACTTATGACAAGGAGCACCATATCGTGATGTACACACATCTAGTCAAAAGAGGCAAAGGACGACAAGCAGAGGGGGGTGGCAAACCCGAAAAGAAGAAGACGTAACCAGTGACCGTTCCGATCAAGACGCTGTTAGAAGACAGTTAAGTCTCCTACTCTATACTATCTAGTAAGAAGGCTGTAAGATGGCAGATCTTCTAACCGTGTTACATCTTCGAACAACAGCTCTCTTTCGAGTTGACGTCTTGTGGCTTTCATGACAGTCTGTTGATAGAACATTTCAAACAAGTGAATTGAAAATGCTGACTACTGCAACTGAAAGTTGATTTTTGGAACATCAGCGACAACAATCTTATACCCATGAATATCTAGTTATCAAATTTTCAAACAAAATAAGAACAGTAACTTTTCGTGCTGCAAGTAAGCCTTTTTCATTTAATCTAAAGGGAACTTTGAAGGGAGATGAAAACGTACATTAAAGTCCATATACGAAGCACGCATTGTAAGCCATTGCTGGTCCATCATCTTGAAAGTGATGCAATAGAGAAGGTCAAATGCTGATTCATTCTCTGAGAAGTTAAAAGCAAAATACATTTGAGCTATCAATTTTCTCAGCCCACGTGAGCGCACTGATATTGTCAACATTACCTGTCAGAAATTTCAAGAAAATTGCTCCTACCATTGTACGTGGTTTGACTGCAAAATTGAAGCACACAAATCAATCTCCAGAAAGATCAACTTTCAATTCCTGATTGTTTAAACACGACATTAGATAGCATAAAATAACACCCATGATGTTCCCACGGTAACACAACATCCATTAAAGACAGGGCAAATGGATCGTTTGAAAAGCAAGCATTGGTATGAAATATTAACCAAAAGGAAATTTAGGCGTTAAGAACACTCAAGATGATGTCTACAACTGGAGAGAATCAAAGAATTCCAGCTGATTCAGAAAATGACCTGCTTCAAGATCAAGCATCTGAATGAGCATGAATGTGATATTCACACCCGCGACTGCAAAGGGATATTCCCACACTGATCGATCACCCTCTCGTTTTTGAAGAAGATCCTGGAAGGAAGTCTGCATTGGAAAGTAAGATATAAGCTGCTCTTAACTGGTGCAGAAAATAGCACACTTATGAAGCCTTACATAGAGGGCTAAAAATTATAGAATCTATGCAGTGGGCTACCGCTGTTCAAATTAAAATGAAGAGCAACGATTCAAGCACATTAAGATGCAACAATAGACAACCACTAGATTCGCATCATATTCCATATATTTAGGACACCCATCTTCATTAGAACAAGCACCACTGAAATTTTGCACTAGCTGAACTAAGCCATGTAAAAAATGTCTTGAAATTGGAGATCCTATTTATAATTCATTTGCCTTTTTTCTTTCCACCTTTGTTGTTGATCGACAATTAGAGGACCTACAAAATTACTAAAACTTGAAGAATTGAGAGCATAGTCCAGAAACTGATTTAAGAACATTTGATTAAGAGGGGAAAATATGCATAAAAGCCTAAGCTCCAATTAAACTTCAAGAAGACTAATGAAAGCTCTTAAAGCACAAGAATTTTGAACAAAGGACGTATAAGAAGGCATACCGGGAAATTCTTAGCAAAGAACAACAAGTTCTCCAATGATATAAAACCACCACCCCTGTTAACAAAAAATCAAGTATCATCAACCTAACATCAGCAACAAAGGGCGAAAGAGAAAAGGGAGAATGAAATAAGCCAGTAACCAAGATGAATTTTCAGCTTACCTAAAATCTGTTGATGGATCTTTTCCTTGCCACCCCATTTCCTTCCATTGCTCAGATATCAAACCATGAAGTTCTTCTTCCGGAAAGGCAGCATTCCACAAAGCTTTCAAAGCTTCCTGGATTGAGGCAATAACATATGAGAATTAACAAAAAACCTCCCAAATTATGATCATGTGACTTATAAAAGTTCTGGCCTCAAACCACGAAAAATAAATAGTAGACAAACAATTTTGCTCTAAGTTCTGGACTGGAATAGGCATGTACCTGGTGCTCAAGGATTGAACTGTCATAGGAAACATCTATCCTGCTTTGTAATCGCTGCAAGCATTCCTCCTGAAAATTAACGAAGCAGCATAAAACAGATTAAGAAGTAATATGGTTTTGAGATCTTGAACAATCATAGCGTAATACAAGTCTTCATAATCGTGATAACACATCTGTATTCTGATGCTTGCGATCCTTAACATCTACTCAATTCAAACAACGCATTCAAATTAATGCAAGAAAACAATTGTTCAAGATATTGTAATTAAGCTTAAAAGAGAACCTCTCACCAGCTTCTTTGCTCATTAATAATGGCACTTAAATGAAACAGAGACAAATGAATAGTTCAGAGAAAGAAGAAAACCTGGGCAGGTGTCAAATCAAAGGAGGGACGGGCATCACTCTCTCTTCTCTGCGCACAAACACAAGAGAGACCACGCCCAAGCCATGCTGCTGATCCTGCCACAACCTCGGCTGTACCAAGATAACCTGTCTGTTAATGGCGCAATTTCAACGGCCAAACATGCTATTATTCAGGTACAGGCATAAAAATTTCGAATAGAAAAGGTGGAAAGAGATTATGCACAAACCATGGACATTGCGCATAGAAAATGATAACTTTAATCCAAACGTTTTTCAAAACGCTGTGCAACCTACCAAAACGTGCTTGTGGCTGTTCTAAATTATCAGGTTGGAAAACATCCTAATAATATTCAGTTACGATCCGAAATTGAAGGGCGGAGATCAATAAAAAATGTATCGATATTTACAATAAGGCCACCTACCAAAACAATTCTGTAAATCAGCAAACATGAAGCTAGCGAGTGTTTTGATAGTACTCAAACCTAATCATAAGTAACTTAATCATAAACTGCAGATCAGAAATTCCGAAAGAAAAAAAAAAAGAAGAAACTAAAACCTAAGTGTCAGTTCTATCTAGAGAAGAGAAAGAGAGATTCCAAACTGAGAAAAGTAGATTCGTACAGAGTTTAAAATTTAAAATAGCTAAATTCAAAAAAGCAAAAAAGAATAAAAAGAATAAATAAGGTAGTGAACAAAATTACCAGAAGTTGAATGGCAAGCACTGTTGCCTCGTTCAAGTCCTTGAGATATTCGCCTGACAGCGACAAATGAACCTCCTCTATCATCCATTTTTACTCTTCTATCACAACACTCTCTCTTTATATCTCTATCCTTTAAATTCACTTCAGCATTTCAAAACAAAAACAAATAACCAATTCTAACTAAACAATTCACTACTCGAAACGAACATGAACTAACAACCAAATCACAGAACCGACACGAAACTTTTCTCAAAATGCGGAAAAAATCTGCACCAGAACGGGATCGGAACCAGCAATAACTGATTCGGAACTTACACTCCTGCGAAGGAACAGAGAACGAGAGGTTCTAGTTCTTCGCTCCAGAAAAGAACCTAGTTCAGTTACTCTATTGACGGAACCAAACGCGTTCAAGAAAAAAAAAAAACAAAAAGCAGGTGATCCTTGAAAGAACTGAAGAGAATCTTTAAACAGAAAAGAAAATGCAAGAAAGTTTCGAAGAATTTTCCAAGAAAACTCAGGGTTTCAAGATCCGCTAGAATCAGCCCATTGGAAGTTAGATAGAGTGCTCGCCCTCTCTCTCGCTCTCTCTATATCTCCATCTCTCTGCGCTTCTCTCTCTCTTCTTAGCCGGTGGAAGTTTGGGAGGCGTTTGTTTGGGACAGGAGCACTCGATATTTTAGAGACAGAGAGGATCGTTAATCACAATGATAAATTGGCGTTTTATGCCTAATTATTAGGTGATATTTTTTTTATCTTTATTTTATTTTATTTTATTTTTATGTTATTTTCTTTGTCTTTATTTTAATTATTTTTAATGTGTGGTTAAAAATAAAACCCTTAAATTTGTCATAATTACATAAATTGAGTCCATTAGGAATTTAGATGCGAACTTAAGATATGTGTGGTCAGGTTTATTAATGGAATGGAATAGAATGTAACATTATTTTATTGTCTGAGAAGACTATTTATAATAAAGTGAAATGAGATGAGATGGAGGAGGAATGAAGGTTTCATATTACGTCTCATTACATCTAAATAATAAAAATGACAAACTTTCGATTTGAAAGGTTTATGATGAAACGTAAAATAAAAAATAACTTTTCACTATATTACATTATAAACTTTTATTTCAAGCAACATTTTACTGTATCACATTATGAACTCTTCTATTTCTCCCAAACAACAAATTTCTAATATTACATCTATTTATATTTCATTTCATTATAAACCATTTTATTCTATTTCATTCCATTATAAACCTTACGTCTAACCAAACATAACCTTTGAGAGAAAAGTTCTGACCACCCGCTTAAATTTTCGTAAATTTCATATTTTAATAGTTCTTTATATAATTTCTATTTATATTTGATAAATCATCATAGTTAATTATATTTTAATTGAATATAAAATTAATGATTAAAAATTCCAATATATCCGATCAGTTCAACCGTAAAAACTTTGAACCTTCTAACTTTTCGATTCGGTTTTTAACTTTCTGGTTCTAATTGTTAAAAACTAAAGTTTATTAATTAATTGGTCATTTTTAACATTAATAAGTTTTTATAAATCAAGATAAAATCAATTAATTTTCATTTAATAATCTGTTTTTTAATTAAATTTTAAATTCTTTAAGAACAATCTATTTCAATCATATTTTAAATTCGTTAATTTTATTTAATCTTTAGTCGATTTTATGACGATTCAATACCCATTGAACTTTTTAAATTTTAAATTTTTTGTGTTATCAATTTAACTTTAGGTCTGATTTTAAAAAAATTGATATTTTTCTATTCATTTGATTAAAAAATAAAAATGTAATTTACATCGCATTTTAATAATAACGAATAATAAATAAAATGTTAATTTTTGAAAGGTATAAAAATAGATAAATAAATAATTATCCATAATTTGTAAAAAAAACAATATATAAAATGAGAAATGACGGATTTGACCTTGCGTAAAAGGGCAAAAGTTCACATGGGTTGTTGCGAGACGTGGCCCATGGACATGATGGGTATGAGTTCATTTAAAGGACGAGGTCCCACGATAGCATCTTTTGTACTTGCCCGCCCATGATAAATACCTCCAAATTAGGGCAACGATCCACGCGCATGGGTCTCTCTTTTTCAACAAAGTTGACTACTTTAGTATAATAAATACATTGCTCATAAAGTCCTTATGCTTTTCCTTTTTATTCATCGCTACACGTGGCTTGGCCTAAACATATTATGGCAAAGATCAGATAGCTTTTCTTAGTTTTTTATATGGTAAGTAGTCTTTATGAGTGATTAATACGTCAACGTGTGCATGTGTAAAAGTTAGATCGTGAACAATGAAAACATAATATTGTATATTTAATATTTTAATTAATGAGTATTTAAATAATAATAACTCTAAATTCTTAATTAATAATTTTTATTATTTTATGTTAGATATATGTTGAATATATCTAGTTATTTTATTTTGACATATTTTTAAATTGGACTTATCAGATTTTTTATTATCTTTGATTAAAAAAATTAGTTGGATAATTTTCTAGATAGTATAAAATCCTACCTTACATAGAGGTGAATTTTGTGAAGACTTGTGCATTACGTGAATGTGGTAGCTGAAGGATATTGCTGAAAATTTCATTGTGAATTAAATAGTTTTTTTGAAAAATACGATGTGGGTGGCGTTTTGGTTGTGAATTTGCGGTTGATGTCTTTAGTACAGCGTGAGTGCTTTGAGTAGTGTGCGTGATTTTATTGGGTTCTTGTTTTTGACATTGAATCGTCGAAGTAGCACACTGTTGTAAATGTTTTTCTTAATGCATGCGCATGTGTGTGATTTCAACCTTGGTAGATTCAAGCTCTTTCGTTAATTACTTTGGAAATTGCTTATGATGAATATTCATCTATTGGAGTGGCTTTCGGTTGGGAAGTTTTTAGGCACTGCATGTACGTTCTGCGGTGTGTCGATTATTAATTGAGCAATCGTGGTTTAATTCTGGAGCTGACGTAGATTAGTCCAACTGGTGGATAATTATTTAGATATATTTTGGGAAGCTGAACATAGGAAAGGTTCTTTCATCTGAGGTGCATCGTTATTCTTTTATTAGTTGATTAATTACTTGAGTTATTTTTATTAATTGTCTTTCATTAAGAGTAGTAAAGAAAAATCCTCTGACGGATTTAACAAGAGTCGGTTGTATTATTGGGAATGAAGATCTTTCACAAAAAATGAGGTTAAAAGATAATGTCAAAGGTTGAGTAGCGTCGACTTAGTAAAGCCTTTGATAAATCTATTATATTTGGGTGAGAGAATTAATCTAGGTGAGAGCTCCACAAATATAAGTAAGTAGCGTCAAACTGGGTTATCAAATTTTTTGTGTCATTTTTTATTTTACTCTTGATTGGTTTTGTTTTTTTTTTATTCTAGAGACGACCACATAAAATTAAAAATTTTGCTAAACTATTAACCTCTTTTCAATTTATTTAAGCTCAATTAGAAACATCATTATAATATAATGTCTTAATTCTTAATATTGAAAAAAGTTTATGTAAGTTATTTAGAAACAATTTCTTTATTAGTTAAGAATAAAATTACATAGTATTAAACTTTTTAAAATTTTACATGTCAATAAGAGTTTTACTAAATTGTTGTTGTTATAATTTATAAAAAAGGTATAAGATCTTAATTAGATATGTATTTTAATTTATTAGTATTATATAATTAGGGAAATTTTTAGAAATAAAATATAATTTATCCTGTAATTAAAATACGTAGTGTGAATTTTATAATCATTTGCTTTTAGACGATGCGCCGAACAACTTCTTCATTATGCATAGTAATCTGTTAATATACATTTTAAAGAACAAGTTACAAATTTTGTATACATGAGATTTGGCAAGACAAAGACGTTGCGGACGGGAACGTCTTCCTCGCTGGTCTCTGTCTGTAGCGTCTCTAATTGGGCAATGACTGTGACTAGCCAAATACAGCACTTTTTAGCTTGGCCAAGAAGAGATGAGATCCTCTATATCTAGTAACTTGTATTTGTTTCATGCGAATTTATTCATACAATAAATGAGATCGTATGAAGTAGAATTGGTATAGAATAGTAATTACAGAAGATTTATTTCAAGCCAAGAATGCCTAAACTATTTGGTACCCACATTGGTAAGTGTGAAAGACACCCACTGAAAAGATCGTTGAAAGCAATCCTTCAAAATCTCATCTATATATTTATATAAGATCTACGTAAATATGTGGATAAAATTTAATAAAATATAATAGAAACATAATAACCGATACAGGAGATTTGATCCCTAAAAACACCCATTATAAATATGCAAAAAAGTTAGGACTTCAACCCATCAAATTCTTTATTTTAGTTATTCTGCTCCAACCTTATTCTATTAGATCTCATTCATGCATTTATATAGACCTCATATAAATATATGAATGAAATTTAATACATCATAATACGAATACGAAAATCAAAACAGAAAATCTGATCTCGAACTTCGGTGCTAATCAAAAATAACAAGTCAACTAATTTAAATCTTTAAAATATTTCAAAAATTTTAAACTCAAGAAATTTTATAAGAATAATAATAAGATTAAAATTGAAATTAAATAGATTAAAAATATTTATATATAATTAATTTTAATTATGTTATCATTACATTCTTGACGAAATAATTTGAACTTATTGGACAATTGTTAGCTAACAACTTTACAATATTATAATTAATTGATTAGTTTATAGAAATTATCCCGATTAATTAATAATAATAAAATTTGTTAAACTAAATCGAATCAAACCGCACCTAAATAGATTAAACTAAGAAATGGGATAGAAAGCCATCTCCTGGACGGTTCAATGCTTTGGGAATCAAAAGATACTTAAAGTTGGTGGTGGCAGTGGCATAGATTTTGTCAAATATTAGTACAGATATGGCATCCATGTCGTGCCTATCAAGAAACTAACACTAGAAATAATCCAATTCAGCGTACAATCTATTTATTGCCAAGACCAATGTTCCTGGCCCTGGGTGGTATTCTATGTACGTACATCGGAAAGCAACCTATACTAACTTTCGTCCAATTACCATTTGAAAAGTGGCATCTCCAGTGTTGGTGCCAGCTGCAAAGTATAATAATTGTATTACATTGGATTGGATTCTTCCAAATATCTAATAACGACTTTATCAATTGGATCAAATTTTCAGCATCTACCTGTCCGTACTAATTCTGTTTTACTTAGGTGTATTTTTTAGTCTCACATATTTACGTGGATAAGATCGTCTGAGATATAGTTAGTACAAATTAATAAGTACAGAAGATTTTGTTTTTTTATCAATGGCCACGGCATAAGTGAATTCGCATTTAAATTCTAAATAAAATTAAAAATACTATTAATTTAAATTGTAATTAAAAATATATTAAATATAAATTAATTAGTTAATTTTTATAAATATTAATAAAAATATAATAAAAAAGAGGAGGTTCAAAACGACATTACACACGCCTACCAACTTCTTGAAAGCATCACATGGACTTTATAGAGTTGGAGTTGAGGTGGGCGAAAGAGTATGGTGCGTGAGTGCCACGTGTAGACAGGCATGGCGGGGAACTTTGGTCGGGAAACACTCAGAAAGTGCCCAACTGATTAAACTTTATGTGACTCGTCGTCAAAATGAAAAGGAATATTTTCTTTTCTTTCTGCTTTTTAATTAGTCAAAAGGAAAAGGCCCTTTAATTTTAAAGCGTAATAAAAAGCTAGGATGGTCATTGTAATCAGGGAAAGCAATGCCCGCTATTGTTATTACGAGATCTTTTATTTCGGTTATAATTTTTTTATTACGTTTTATTAAATTTTATCTATATATTTATATAAATTTTATTAAAATATATGGATAAAATTTAAAATAACAGAGCAACTGGAGTAGAAGATTAAACGTGTCACAGTTAAGTTAATTTTTAAAAATAAAAATATAAAAAATATTTTTTAATTGAGCTTAAATCTATACTATTCAGAATTCTTTTAAGCAAAACGATATTATTTTATTTAAAAAATTAGACCTCGAGTTAATCTGAATCTGGCCCTAACTTTTAAATTAACTCATTGAAAACACCTGAATTTAGACCTACGTGCAGGTCCATTGTTATCCTTATCTGTAATGTGACCTTAAACCTCCTATTAAAAAAAAACAGTATTTAGATATTAAATATATTATTTTTTATTTATGTATTAAGTAATTTATGTTATAAATCTTTCTTAATATATATTTTAAAAAGAGATTTAATCTATTTCAATAAAAAATACAAAATTAATACAACTTATTTTAATGTAATAAAATTAAAATTTCAAATTTAGTTTAATAAAATGTTATATGTATTCTTCCAATGCTTGGAATTTTAATTTTAAATCAAATTTACTATTTAATTTCATTATTAATATTTAAGCCACTTA
>JANQBM010000004.1:658805-698041 GCA_025594535.1 Erythroxylum domingense | reverse complement strand
TTTTTTTTTAAATCTTGAGATTTACATTACTGGTTCTTGTTCTTTTAATGTATGTGATGCCATGTGGAGTTCTATAGAAATTGCACGTAGCGCTCCCTTATCTTAGGATATGTGTCGGAATGACCTACGGGCGTCCCGATGCGTACCCTAGTGTAATGGGGTGTTACACATAATGTCTTCCATGTTTCCATGTTGAGGAGCTATAGAACGGATCCCTCTCACATCATTTAGACCACTAAGGTCCAGTTGAGAGATGATCTAACTTATGAGGAGACTCTAGTGGCGATTTTGGATACTAAGGAAAAGGTCCTCAGGAACAAGACAGTTCAGCTAGTCAAAGTCCTGTGGAGAAACCATTCTATAGAAGAGGACACGTTGGAAGCCATGAAGGAGAAGTATCCACACCTCTTCGATCACTCAGGTAAGAATTTCGAGGACGAAATTCCTTTAAGAGGGGGAGAAATGTTGGCCCTGAATTTTTTTATTTTATTTATTTATGCATGAATTGAATGAAGTATGATGTTTTGATAAATTAGGTTTTTGGAGTTAATTATTATGTTAATCTTAGTAGGATTTTTATTCTATGGTTTAGTTGTGTTAAAGTAATAAGAAGGTTGAAGGGTATTTTTGGAAGATCACTTCAGGTTAAAAAAGCATAAGCTTATAAGGAAGGGTAAAATGGACTTTTTGGGCTCATTAAGGGTAAAAAAGGGAAGAAGAATTGTGGTCTTGTAATTGAAGAAGAGGAAAAACGAAAATTGAAGAGAGGAAGAGAGAGTTGTCGCTGGAGAAGTAAAAAAGAAGAGAAAACTAAGCTAGGTTTCCAATTTTCTTAGTCTTAAAGAGTGATTTTGAAGTTATTTAAAAAGGGAAAAAGAGAGGAAGATTAGAGCTTCCATTTGAGCTAAGAGACCCAATAATTGGTGATGATTCAAAGTAAGTTTATGTTTAAACTTTTGGATTTTTGGAAGGGTTTTGGTTAATAAAGCTTAAGAAAGGCATAGGTTTAAATATTCTAGGATCAACTTTGGTTTCTATATTTCTTTGAGTTCTCAATTGGAAGTCCAATTAAATTGGGATTTTTTTAGCTAATATTAAAGGAAATCAAAAGGAGAGGTAAGAGGAGTAAGAAAAGAGGCATCTTTGAGCAACTATTAAGCAAGGAATTCAAGGTGGGTTACATTTTTATAATTGAATAATAAGCCATTAATGTTTCTTCCAAATCAAGAAAGAAAATATTTTTCAATTGTATTATAGTTGTATTATAGATATGCATTTATTGCTCTTTGAATGCATTGAGAAAGTGCTATGTGTTTGGTATGTGAATAATGTGTGGATGATTTATGAAAAGAATCCGAAAATGAATCTTCTTTCTGAAATAAATAGATTACTATATTTATGAAATCACTTTTCGGAAAAAAGTGCCATTTTGGGTAACAAGTTTACAAGTTATGAAATACATGTTATGTGGGTTTGGTTTAGTCCATTTTGTATGTCAATTGCACTTTGACTAAAGGCTTCTCCCGCCTGCCCGCAAATGGCATGGAGTTCCTTCAGGGACTCCCTCATGTTTACGACTATGCAAAAACCACTATCTGGGATTGTGTTTCATTCTGTTCACGACTACACAAGACCATTTCATAGAAATATGTTAGCTTCTTCTATTTATGGACCTCCCAAACCAGTTTGATGTGCTTATGTGTTGACAAGTTTATTGAATGCATGATTTGGATTGATTATAAAGTGTTTGATTAATTAAGAATTTGGAAATATGTGTTTCATTATGCATTGTGAATGTTTACAATGGTTTTGCTTGTTACCAGTTATAAAATTTATACCCACAAGCTTTAAGCTCAACCCCCTTTTTTGTCCCATCTTTAGGTAATGAGCAAGAGATCGAGTGATCTAGCATAAGGGCATTACTCCGGATTATGCTTATTTTATATTTTAAGTTAAATTTTGTAAAACAAGGATTTAGTTGAATTTTGAGAAATTCTACTTTGTGTAAGTCATGTATTTTTGGAATATGATGTATTGTTACTTAAAATGCCCACCAAAGCTATGTTTAAAATGCCCACTAAAGCTATGTTAAAACTCTATTTTGCTTTAGTAATGAGATTAAGATTTGAAGAAGTTTCTGTCGATCATGTACATATTTATCCTCTTGGTTGAGATTGTTAATCGTTGATAGTGATGGAATTTGGGTTGTGTTAAAAGGATGTGTGTTCATTTTTGTGTTGGATGGTTTAGGTCTATCCAAAGGGCTTGGCCTTTCCTGAGAGATGCTCTCACCTGATTCTGTGACTTCGCCACGGCGAAGCCAAAAGTTGGCCGTGACGAACTTTTCCTGATGGGTCCTTGTACATGATCCTTACCTGATCCTCTAGTAAAGTAGCTTTGTAATAAGTATCGAGACCCGGACGCTAACATTCATAATCAAATAACCTTAAGCTACCACTCTTGTGTAGTTTAATCATGCGTTTCTCACTTATATGGCCAAGTCGACAATGCCATAAGTAAGATGATTCTAGGTTATCTCATTTTTTTCTTTTATTTTCATTGATATTTAAAATTGGATTGGACATATCTAATATGTAAATTCCATTACACAATGTAGCAGTACCATACAACATTTCATTCAACTTAATTAAGCAACCATTGATTGAAAAAGTTTAAAATCCCGCTTTATTAAAACATGAAACAGATACAATGTTTTTAGTCACAATGGGTACATAATAGCAATTTTCCAAAATTAACTCTAGCCCACTAGGAAGATACAAAGCATATGTCACTACAGCTAATGTAGCAACTCTTGCTCCATTTCCCACACGTAGGTCCATCTCTCCCTTCTTGAGCAGTTTACTATCCCTAAGACCCTGCATATCAACACATATGTGTGAGTCATATCTGATATCTAAGACCCAAATGTTATGATCAGAAATAGTATTAACCTCAATGAAAAATATCTTGCCTGACATGGATGGTAGGGCATCTAATGCCTTCTTCTGCTTCAGTAACTCCAGATAAGCTTTGCAGTTCCTCTTCCAATGTTCTTCCTTATTGCAATGGAATCCCCTTTGGTGTTGTCTCCTTTGATTTCTTCTTAGTTACACCTCCCACTGGCTTCTTGGACTTCTTCTTCTTCTTTTAGATCTTTTTTTGAGAACTAGAAGTAGAGTCCACTAGCATCACTGCCTTATTATCCTTCTTGATAATTTGCTCAGTTGTTTTGAGCAGATTAATCAGCTTAGGAATTGTTGTGGATATTTAGTTCATCTAATAGTTAACCAAAAACTATGAATAAATATCAGTCAAACTAGTCAGAATTAAGTCTATACCTAAGTCATGATCCATAATGAAACCCAGACTGGCTAATCTCTTAATGTAGCCATTCATCTTTAATGCATACTGCACCAGAGATGATCTTTTAACCATCTTTGAACGTAAAAGTAACCTTGAGGTCTTGAACCTTTTAGATTGAGCTTGCTCATCAAACAATTGCCTCATATGGTAGACTATGGTATGAGCATCCATAGTCTCATACTTCTTTTACATTTCTAGTGACATAAAGGCTTGCATTATATAGCTAGCCAACTCACTATCATCCAGTAGCTTCTTGTAAGCTCTTTGATCTTCATTAGATGCATCAGCAGTATGGGGATCGGGAAGTGGTTCATCTAGGACATATCCTAGTTTTTTAGATTTCATAACAATTCTCAAATTTTGTAGCCAATCTAAGAAGTTGGGTCCTGTGAGTTTGTTGGAATCTAACAGGGAGCGTAAGTTTACACTAGAAGACATTGTACAATTCGATAACCTAGAAGAATGAGAGAAAGTGTTAGAATGTACACTTAATGCATATCTATAAGGACTTTAATAACCTGCATTATAGGTCCCACTATTCTTATTCAAATCCATAGCCCTCAATACAAATTCGAGAAAACTTATAATTTTCTTAATGGGTCGATATCCAATATCACCAAAAATTACCTTGGGTCTACCCAACAAGCCACCTTAGGTCAATCGGTAGGTATCATTCATACCAATTGCATTCAATTATGCAACTATCGACTTTTTCCATTAACTGTTGATTTAGCACACTCATTAGGTTATCAACTATTGATTTATATACATCTCATATATATAACCCAACTTCGCCTCTGTCTATGTTGACCTTGGGTTTGCCCAACAAATCAACGCTTCCAGTTAGGACCAACCCATTAATCCGAAAATCTAATTTCCATGGTTTGAACATATTCATATAGAGCGGGCTTGGGTTTGCCCAACAACCTAACTTTAAAAGAACTCTAGTTCTTGCCATATCAATGGAAGGAATAATTCCTAATATTCAGTTGAGGGATTTATTCTTTGATCTCATCAATACTTTGAGCCTATGTCCATAATTACCCTTAAAATGCAGCTAATACATATATCACATAAAGGAGGTTTAATTAAGGTAGTGACTTGACTATGTATCTAAAGTTCGTGATTCGATTCAACTCTTGAACCTAATCGGGTACTAGTATTAGTCTTGGCTAATCCGAATTATGAATGTGATTCGATTAGGAACCTTAAAATTAATTATTTTAATGTCTAGATTAAACACTTTAATCCTATTTTATATGCCTTTATCTAGTCACACTAGAAATGCTATGCTCTAATTGGATTAATTCTAAATTAATCCCTAGGTTTTCCAAAATTTCTGTACACCAATTAGTCCTCTATAATATCCCTAGGTCATCTCAAATTTACCTAAACAATTTCGGAACATGCCAAAATTATCTTGATGGCTAAAATCTTCAAGATAAATAAGTTAACCTACTAGACACTAAAAAGACCGATTCGATGTTCGAAAAATTTTCAGAACCCTAATTTCAAGCAAATGCATTAAGCATGCTATTACCATCAAAATAATATATTTTGTATCACATAAGAACCTTATTTAGGTCCTATAACTAAAATACATATATTATAAGTCATTAAGTAAGTCAACTCCATCAACTTTCAAAAAGTTGATCAATGTTGACTTTGACTTTATTTATTAATTGAATCAAATTCAATTAATTGTAGAAAAAATTTCAGAGTCTTGCACACATTCTAAATGTGTCTAATAAAAAATTCCAGAACTTAATTCTTAGGAATTATTCATTAATAAATAGGAAAAAGCCAGCACATCACATGTGTGTGACACTTGTCACATTACTTTTAACACTAGTTAACCATTACATCATGCATGCATAAGATAATCACTTTAACAACAAGTATCGTGCATCTTATACATGTGGAAACTTCTCATATTGCATGTGCATGCATAAAATTTATTATAAAAATTATAAAAATTAATATGGAATTTTCATGCATGCATGCTCATCATATTTCTAGAATTTCCAGAACTTCATACATGCATCGAACTAAAACTAAATTGGTAATAAAATAGAAAATGACATTTAATTGTATTTTCTTTTTACAAAAACGTAATATAACAACTTATAAACATTTAGGTGAAAGAAAAATAGAAAAAATTATAAATTAATAAGAAATTTTCAAAATTAGCACATGCAATCAGTTTTTCAGAAAATCCCAGAAATTAACATATGAATAGTCTGGATATAAATTCGAAATAAAATAGAAAATGACATTCAATTGTAATATCCTTTTACAAAAACATAATATAATAGCTTATAAACATTTTGTTAAAGAGAAATAGAAAAAAATTCTACAATTTACACGAATTTTTTGAAAACAACATGCAGGTCAGTCACAACCCAGTAAACACTTTACACATGTTCTATACATCATCTATTACATGCACAAACAAGGTAAACACCAAACCCTTCCTTGATCTCTAAGAGCATGCAAAGATGGAAGAAGAAACAATGTATAAGGGTTATTTGAGCACCAAACTAGATGAGTTCTAGTAGATGCTCAAGATGATGGAAGATAGGTCAAGAATCTTATTGCATGCAATCAATTGATTCACACAACAATTGAATGAATTGCAAGAACAAGACTCAAGACATCTCACTCTCACTTTAAAACTCTTTCTCTATCACTTGAGTGTGTAAACAGTGAAGGAAGCTCATGTATATAAGTGAAGAACTCAATTATATACCATTTCGTGCCTTCTGTTACGATCGTCGCCTTGTTTGCCACGATCGTGACATGTCTCGCCTTTAGTCGTGGCCTGCTTAAAATAGGCCATACACACTTGTTTCTCATCTGATCTTTTATACACGTAACCCTTAGGTTTCCAGTTATTTTAGGCACTTGAATTAACTCTTAATTTAAGCACATCATAAAGGTTTCATGATGCATATTTACCAGAATATAAGTGGATTAACACACAAACTCTTTGATAGTTAATTATCCAACTTATGAACCTTTCCATAGATTACCGTACAATTTGTCTTTTCACCATACTATACCCAACTTGGTTTGGAGTATGGGCTATTTGTCAACTCCTACTAGACTGACTACATCATATTTAGTCCAGGTGATGTTAGTTCTTGTCTTGGGATCTCATTACTCTATGTGTCATTAAGGACTCTCTTTATGAGAAATAATTGCTCTAGCCAGAGACTCCCGAGTAATGACCCTAACAAGAGGTCGTGGGTATCATCTCCTTCTACCAAGAGTGGTGAATCCTTTATTGGCTACCCAATTACCTTCGAATACAAATAGTTGTACCCAATCATCACCCTAAAAGTGACCTCATCTTGAAGTAATAAGGAATGATGTCAAAGCAAAGGATTTATATCTATATCTTTTAGTACCTCAAGTCTAAAGATATTTGCACCATTTCTATGATAAGATTAATCATTGACATTTGATAGGTCATCCATATGATAATCTCATAGCAGGTCATCAGATGTACTTACTATCCTTAGTAAGCATCCACATATTAACTCTAAACATCTTATGCTTACAGTATATGAGATCCACTACTTGATCAAATTAAGGAGTATAATATGTGTTAGTCTATCTGGATTAATAATGTTCCTATGACTAGGGATTATTTAGATACTAACATAATTGAACATGATAGGAATCTCATTATCATAATCTCATCATGATTTCCTTCATGCTATGTTTTATATCATGGACTTCACTAATTCGATTTAAGATCAATATCAATTCATATATATAATTGAATATCAAATCAATAAAAAAAATGCCTTTCTTTTTATTAATTAAAATAAAGTTTGTACAAAAGTGCTAAAGGTGATTTGTAGCACCCCACCCTCGCCAGACACGTACCCAACATCCTGAGTTATGTTCGAATGCGTACCCCACAAGGGTGGCATGCTAGAATAGTCAATCAATTAAATTTAATACAGAAATGTCTTTTCTTTTAAAACAATGCATGCATATTGCAAAAAATCAATAAATAAATCGAGCCCACTTTTATTCATAAACATTTTCAAACAGAATGCCGCAACCATTACAATATGAAATCATTTACATACATATTGCAAAATACTTTTGAATATATATTTTGATACAAAAATAAGGAAATACTAATGCAGACGCGAACTGATCCCGACCTCTATCTCTTACTTGGGTGTAGTGGCTATACTCCCGTTAGCCTAACGAGGTAACTCTTTTGAGCCTGAAAAAAATAATGAAAATTTTGGGTAAGTTTTGGGAACTCAATGAGTGACCATCCTTGATGGCTCACTCAATCATATAACACATACAATTCAAATATTTTCACATAATTTGCATCACTTCATTTAACATATAGGATCACATTCACAGCTATCAAATTGATCATTTCAATCATTTAAATTACACATATCACTTATAATGCAATGCGCATGAGACTCACTTTCATTTATTACTTTGTTGTGACCGAGTGCCTATAACTATCCCGTATCCATTGTGGATACTAAGCTCATTGATAACTATCCCGTATCCGTTGGGGATACCGGGTTCATTTTTACATAGTGAGCCTTTGGTTCTTATACACTTTCTGAGTTTTAAGCTCTTTTTTCACAATCTGAGCTTTAAACTCTTTTTCAAATTTTGATCTTTAAGCTCTTTTGTGGTGGCTATTCCTGTCACAACTTCCTTTATGTTTCATGCATTCATGTAATGGAATGCATCACATTCAGATAATTTCAATCTATCACATGCTTTTAGATCACATTCAATTCATATTCATCATCGGACCATGGTCCGGCATTCAACATAAATGTTGAGAAACACTTTTTCAATCATATGCATATTCATATGTTTCTTCAGAACTAAGTCCGACATCTAACAATCAAATTAAATATCATATAGTTCATCAAATTCACATGCAAGGAGCATTTCAATATTCTCACATTTATCAAACTTCTCAGACATTCAATGTCCAGAAATCTGAACAATCACATTCACATTGCAAAATCATTCAATACGTAATACAAACAATATAATCAATAAGTAAGACTATCTAGGTGAACTCACAGTGCGCTCTAAATTAGAATTAGCTTCCATGATCTGGAAACGTCTGAATGTGGATGTTTATCCTGCACTTCCAAATTATGCAATACACACATTGCACACACTCACATTAATAACTTGGCACAGTTATAAGCATTAATTTATGCACAAATGTGTATTCGGAATAAATACAATGCATGCTCAATGACAACCCCAGGTATATTATTAAATTTCACCATTTATGCACATTCTCGTTTTTAGTATTATTTGCTCTCATAATATCAATTTTGCATTCACTTTTATTTAATACCCATTACTCATTTCCTTTTAAATCACAACTACAATCATATGCACCTCTTCATTTCCATTATACACATGTTTTTTATGCTTTAATACTAACAATTCATTCACTAATGTTATTCTAACATTATATAATCATATAATATTCAAACTCTCCTTCTTTCTTATAAATTATCCAAATTTCCAAACCTTCTGGTCTATTTTCCATGAACATTATTACAAGTAAAATTAAGTAATTTAGCAACACTTCTTCTAAAAAAATGTTACCCATTATCGTAAGTTTCTAATGACACCATGATCACTCAATTTGGTTCAATATTCCAAAAGTTATACTCTAAATATTTTGGACTGTTCATAAACTAAATTAGTATCCTATACTAAACTTTAATTCAAAATATGGAATTCTAGAGACACAATTAAAATTCTATCTCTTCAGAAAATTTGTATCCCTATGTCTCTATTTTACTAAAAATCAAAAATTATTTCATTCGGATATCTTCAGAACAAGATATTGTCAAAATACCGAAGCCTGTTTAATGAAATCTTTCTAGTTATCATACTCCAGCATAGTCAACATTTTCATCTTAAATTCATCAATCAATCCGTTTCAAATGGATATAAATTATTTTTGTTTATGGAGATAAAGAAAAATTTCTTAAGAGTCTATTGGTTCAAGTCCCATGTCATTTGGATGTCTAGAGAATAAGTTATAGGCAAAAGAAAGAAGGATGTTCGGTGTGCAAAAACTCTCGGGAGCACGATTGTGCACTTTCTAGTTGTTTACCAACAAAAATGAAGTCACGGCCATGCAACATCAGTGCATGGCCGTGCATTCCAAAATAATCAAGTCACAGGGGTGCAACCATAATGCACACCCGTGCACACCAATAAATAAGTCACGGTCGTGCAACTTTAACGCACGGTCGTGCACACCCAACCTCCAGAACCAATTTCCAGATTTTTCCTCATCATTTCCGTCCCAATTTATCACTCAATCTCTCCTAAATGATTTCAAATAGATAATATTTAATGGAGATGTAGATCAATGTGTTATGAGTCTTTTGGTTCATATCCCATTTCATTTGGAGGTCAGGAGAAGAAGATATGGCCAAAAGATTCAACACCAAATATCAAAAACTAGAAAATCAATCACACACCTCTTCATTTTACTGCATTTTGCTCATCTTCTTCTTTTCTTTTCTTTCACTCTAACATTTCTAACTTCTATCTATTCCATTATTGACTTTCATTCAACCCAACACAATCAGAAACAGACCAAAAACCAAGAATCAACACTAAATATAAAAAATATCACATATTCATGCATCTTCTTCATTTCTGCGTTTCTTCACTTTTATTTTTCTGCATACTCTTCATTTTTTACTCTAACTTTCATTTAAAACATTCATTCTCATATCTAGACATAACCATATACATATTCCTTCACTCTAAACTCATTTTAAATCATCTCTAAAAACACTCAAAAATACTCACTTATAACAATGAAGATCTCAACAGAAATAGAGCACTTACATATTCATTTATCACTAATATTCTGCATTAATCTTATACACATTTTCATTGATCTTTCAACTCCAAAATTATTTTAACACCATCTCATAACATTTTTATCATCAAATATTCAAAATCAACACATCAAAAATTTCCATATCTTAAAAGCCACGATGTTCATGAAAACAAACATTTTTCCTCATGATGATGTAATGTCAAATAATCACCAAATTTATCTCATATACTAACAACTCATAAGGATTAACATATACTTACTTCATACCACTCCAAAATCTTCATTATCATCTGAATCTTATTTTTATTTCTATTTATCAATTTACTTGTCATGTGGCATTTTTTTCGAGTCCAAAAATATCCAACAATTTCGAAAAATTTTCCTAAAATTCCTCAAAAATTTTAAATCCATAAGTACACACTCCAAGTCAGTTTTCAATATAAGTAAACCACAATTCTCAATAAAATCACATATCATATATATATATCAATTATACCCGAAAATGTCAATGAATGCATATACAGTCATTTTAATGTGCAAAAATTCAAATTCATATGCGTGTATGCTACATTACACATGAGCATGAAAATGCATTTTTCTTAATCTGTCATTGATCTCACATGTACCGCATTTTAGGGTTCTAACCCTTAGTATAGGAACGAGATGTTACATGATTGCCTTTAGAGCACTACTCTAACAGAAAAAACAAAATTAAAACTAATCTTTTAGTCCTAGCTGACTGACCTTTGAGCCATGTCCTCTATCCAAAAGTAGTACAAAATCTCTTCTAAATAGTTTTAAAAGCTAAGTTGTCGCTCTCTCGAGCCTGAAAATGTCAACATTGCAATTTGGTTGATTTTTGCGAACTCAATTGAGTAACCATCCTCAATGGTTCACTCTTTTTATGTAACACAACAATTCATATAATTCACATTATCTCAATTATCATCATGTGATATCATGAAACACTTTACTTATAAATGTCACATTCCAAAAACCATAAAATTCATCATGTCATTGTGATCATGCGAAATATGTTCATCGATAAGTATTCACACATTTCATACAATAAAAATCCTCAAAACATTGTAATCATTCAATTTATTCATATCATATGTGTATGTAATGTTTATGAGACTCGAATTCATTATTACATTGTTGTAACCGAGTGCCTTTTTCATTGTCCTGTATCTGTTGTTGATACCAAGCTCTATCATACTGTCCCTTATCCATTGATGATACAGGGCTCCTTATACATTGAGCCTTAGGCTCTTACCATAAATTTCTGAGCTTTAAGCTTTTTTTTCACTAGCGACTCGAGCCACAATTGCGTTTATATTTCATACATTCATATAATAAATGCATTTCACATATTCATTCATCATGTTTAGTCAAATGCATTCACATTCACTTTCTCGTTCACATTGATCATCAGACTTGGTCCGACATTTAATATATAAGTTGAGAACACATTTATTCAACCACATTCACAATCAAGGAACATTTCCAATTTATTATTCATGCATCCAATGCCTCAGATGTTTTATGTTCAAAATTCAATACACATGCATCATATATCAATTCAATTCAGAATCAAACAAACAATCAAGGTGAGATCATCTTAGGTTACTTATAATTGTTCCCTCTAGCTTATTGTCTTGAAGTCCCGACAATGTCTAGAAGTGATCGCTCAACATGCTCGTCTATATGCAATCATGTACATTTATATGTCACTCATGTGTATTTTCATATGAATAATCAATCATAAGTACATTTATGTATGTGCCATGTATTTTGCATGTTCAATGACAAATTCTCGGATATATTTCTTTGTTAAACTATATAAACAATTTACCATATATTCCCATCATTCTTTAATCCATCAAACCCTTTTCTCATCTTAATCCTTTCATTCAACACCAACTACATTCATTTAAGCTCTTATTTAACCCTTAATACCTCATATAGAAATACCCTAACATTGGTTGGTTCAAGCTTCAGTCAAAAGACAACTCTTTTTCTCCATAGGTCTAGCCACGATCGTGGTGTCCCTACCACGATCATAGTGGAAACATTTTCTAGCCAAGCCACGATATTGCTATAAGGGTCACAATTATGGAAAAAAACATTTTATGTTAGGTCACAATAGTAGGGTGAGGGCCATGATGGTGCCCTGCAATTTTCCTCCTTCATTCATCCAAATTCAACACATATCATAACACCAATTTCATACCAAATTTTCCATAATTCTCTACCTCTAATACAACATCATTACACACTAATTCAAATAGCAATTTGATAGCATCCCCTTATCAAACTCTATTCAATTGATTAGGCATCTTCAATTACAGATTGTCATTCATGAAATCCATAACAACACATTCACAGCATCAAGCAATTTATCCACTCACTTATGTCCTCATTTTAATTCCAAATTTATGCAATGGTTGAACTAATGAAGGATGGAGTATATGGTTATGATGTCACAATCGTGACAAAAACAAATCTCCCATTTATCTTGCAATCTTCTAGATTTTCTCAGGATAAATTTTTAATTCAGTTTTGTATGATCATTTTGACCTAGAAAATGAGATTTTTAAGAAACACTTTCTTCTAATTAAATATTCCTCTATGTTTTAAGTCTCTAATGACATCACATTCAAACATTTTGGTTAAGTATCATGCACTTTGTAATTAAAATACTCCAGACAATTCTCATACCTAGATAGAACACGATTCTCAACTTCAAGCCAAATTTCATGTCTCTTAGGGACAGATTTCAAATTCGATTCCTTCATAAAAATGTAGAAATATGTTTCTAGTTTACTATAAATCAAAATCTATTCGGTTTGGATATTCATAGATCAAGTTATATCCAAAATACAGATGTATGTTCAGTAAAGTACTGCATATAACATATTCCAACACACTTCATTGCCCAAATTCTATCATTTCCCTATCATTTCAAGCTAATGATTCAATTAAATCTAAATTTCCAGCTCAGAATTTCATAAATTCATGAATTATGACAACCCAAAACAAAACCTAATTCCATATACTTCTATATCACAATTTCTGCACTTTTGCCTACTTCACTCATCTTCATTTTAATTCCAATTATCCCAATGCTTCATTACACTTTCTGCACTTTTTCTACTTCACTACTCACGCATGCATCCATTCATTTTCCTACACCACTCATGCATCCATCCATTTACAAACATGAAAACATCATCTCTTTATCATTTATCACTATTATTACCATGAAAATGAAAGCATAACTTACTTGTTGTAAACTTCACTCTCTTCAGCAAAATTTCAGAAGTTAAGAAATGAATCTTCGGTGGAGAGAAGCAATGACAAAAATGATAATCAAAAACCCCAAATAGATGAAGTAATTAGCTCTTACTTTTTATGGAGTGACATTGATGAATTAAATTAAAACCCAAACACAAGAGTGAATAAGCTTGGTATTTCGGTGTTTCGGTGTTGGGGAACAAGAAAAGAGCTTTTGGTGATGGGTGATTTTGGTGAAGACATAAGAGAGGTATAGAAACTTTCTTACCCAAAAATGTGACTAGGACTCTTCGTCCTTTTTGACACATGTCATTTGGCATGTCTTACATTTGTCATCCATTTGATTAATCCATATGTCACTTACTAATTGCTTCACTTGTCATATAGTAATTGGTCCATTTGTCACACATTTACTAGTTCATTTATCACTTATTTTCTATATTTATCTTAGTCCAAAATACCCTAAATTTTCTTAAATATCCGAAATATCTGAAATGTCACCAAAATAGTGAAATTAATTTTAATACACAATAATTCAATTTTCCAGACAAATAACCCATAATTCACATTTTAATTGAATTAAAAAAATCATTTATACCTAGAAAATGTTAATGAAATACATGTGTAATTATTTTAATGATTGTCAACATTATTCACATATATGAGTATGCCATATGATGCATTAATGTATTTGTAAATTCTCAATAAACTCTCATGAATAATGTCCTAGGGTTCTAACCCTGATCATGGGATAATGAGATGTTACAATTATCCCCTCCTTAAGAAATTTCGTCCTCAAAATTCTTACCTTATTGATGAAACAGGTGGGGATATTGTTTTCTCATATGTTCCTCTGTTTCCTAAGTTGCTTCCTCACTTGAGTGATTTTTCCATAGGACTTTCACTAATGGAATTACCTGATTCCTTAATTGTTTTGTCTAATATCCCACTATCTTGACTAGCTCCTTAATACAACTCATATTACTGGTAACTTCATTCTCTTAAGACATTTCATTCAGTAAGGCTAATCTATAAGCCAGTGGTCCTACCTTCTCAATGATCTCATAAAGACTAATGCACCTAGGGCTCAATTAGCCCTTCTTACCAAATCTTAACACTCCTTGCCAAGGTGAGACTCTCAAAAATACTTTGTCTCCTACACTATATTCCATATCCTTTTTGTGTTGACCTACATAACTCTTCTATCTATCTTATGCTTCTTTTATTTAGCTTTGGATCAGTTTAACCTTATCTATAGTATCTTGTATCAATTATAGGCCTTCTAGTAGTCTCAAACCTTCCTCATCCTAATATAGAGGCGATCAATATTTTCTGCCATACAGTGCCTCATAAGGTGCCATTCTGATACTGTTATGGTAGTATTTGTTGTAAACAAATTTAATCAAACCTATATACTGATCCTAAGCTCCTTGAAACTCCAATACACATGCTCTAAGCATATCCTCGATAGTTTTGATTGTCCTTTCACTCTATTCATCTGTTTGAGGATGAAATACAGTATTGAAATTCAACTTCATACCTATAGCAGACTATAGGCTCTTCCAAAATCTCAAAGTAAATCTAGGATCCCTGTCCGATACTATAGATACCAGAACCCTATGTAATCTCACTCTTAAGTGCTTAGTATGCTCTTCTCTATTCTTTAAATACACCAAAATTTCATCGATAAATTCTATCACGAAGCGATCCAGGTAGGGCTGAAACACCTCATTCATCAAAGCCATAAATGCGGCTGGGGTATTAGTTAACCCAAACAGCATTTACTAAAAACTCATAATGTCCATACCTACTCTTGAAAGCACTCTTCGGTACATCAGCCTCTGCTATCTTCAGTTGATGGTACTCAAATCTCATATATAACTTAGTAAACACCTGTGCTCCCTGTAACTGATCAAACAAATCATCGATTCTAGGTAATAGGTACTTGTTCTTCACTGTGACCCAATTCAGTTGCCTATAGTCGATGTAAAGTCTCAACATGCCATCCTTCTTTTTCACAAATAAGATTGGAGCTCCCCAGGGTGAAGCACTGGGTCTAATAAATCCCTTATCTAGTAACTCCTGTAACTAAGTATTCAACTCCTTCAGTTCCACAGGTGTCATCCTATATGTGGGAATAGATATAGGAGCAGCACTTGGAACTAGATCAATTGTGAATTATGTTTCCCGATCTGGAGGTAAGCTAGGTGACTCTACCGGAAACACATTCAGAAATTCCCTAACTACAGGAATATCTTGCTTATCCTGCTTAGTTTGGGTATCACTAATGTGGGCCAAATAAGCCTCACATCCCCCTTGCATCAACCTTAAGGCATTCATAAATGAGATTAGCCTAGCTAGCACTATTTGGCTAATACCTCTAAACACTGCTCTCGACTAATTAGGAGCTTCAAATATTACCTCCTTAGTATAACAATTCATGATGGCACTATGAGCAATGAGTCAATCCCTGCCTAGGATAACATCTATCTCCTTTAGTAGTAACATAATCAAGTCTGCCTTCAACTTTGCTTGATCAATTTGAATCAAACGCCTTTTGCACACTTCCCCTATCACAGTGGTACTACCTATCGGTATACTCACCTTTAATCCATATCTCAATAACTCTCTATCACAATGCAACCTAGATGCCATATGTAGTGTGATAAAGGAATGCGTAGATCTAGGATCAAACAATATATAAGCCTCAAATGTAAATAGAAGTAACACACCTGCAACGACATCTGGAGACTCTTGAGCCTCTTATCTCGTCATGGCATAGACTCGGGCCTAAGACTATAGTTGGTTGCTTCGCACCTCAGTCCTACCAGTAGCACTATCAAAACTCATTCTGCTTCTGTCATAACCTCTCAGTCCAGACCCACTAGCTTGACTCTACTGAATCTTAGGTTCTGTCGACACACTTCCTCTCCTACCAAACTATGCTCAAAACACAACAGAACAATTCTTGGGCTAATGATCAAATCAGCCGTATTGAAAGCAGGCTCCCATCAACTTCTAGTATTCACCACTTTGCTTCTTCCCACAATGCTCATAAGTGGGCAACTGACCCAATACTTCACCTTTGCTATTGCCAGATTGAACAAAACTACCTCTTTATCTGAGCCTCGACTGTCTTGATCCAGTCGATGGTCTGAAAGCTCAGTTCTAACGCTTTCTAAACCTTCTGCTAGAACCATCCTGCGATTTATTGGGCCTCTTCTGTCTAGACTCAGACTGACTGTCCTTTAACAACTACTCAATGTAGATCGAGGTAGCTCGTAGTTCTATAAAACTACCCAGGTTAGAAATAGCTAACCTCATCTAAATTTCCACGCTCAGTTCGTCATCAAATCTTCTGCACTTATCTTCCTCTGTAGGAATCAAGGCAATAGCATATCCCATCAGCTTATTGAGCTTAACCTCATACTCTACCACTGACAAACTACCCTGCTTCAGATCTATAAATTCCTTCATCTTTCTGTCTATGTAAATCTTGGGCATGTAATTTTCTTTGAAAACTCTCAAAAAGTCTTCACATCTCAAACTACAAGGCCTGATGGTACTGCGTAGAACAATTTTCCACCACTAATAAGCTGGGCCTTGTAGTAAAGACACAGCATAGTTGAACCTCTCGTCTGACTCACAATCCATCTGGTCAAAGACTCTCTTTGTTCTTTCTAGCCATCCCTCGACCTCTACAAGTTCTATAGAAGTCTACAACTCCCTGCTTTCACAGTTTATCATACCTCCTTTCCTTTTTCTCGATAATTCTTGGAGGCATTCCCTTAGGTCGAGATACAGACAACTCTCTACTGGCTCTTTCTAATCTTAGGTTAGCTAATTGTTCCACTTGATCACCTATGGCAGATGACCTATAAGAGACAATAACTTCAATTACCATTCGAAATTCTCATATTTCATGCCTAACATTTCTACATATCCCTATGGATGCCAACCATACTCTGATACTACCAACTGTAGCACCTTACCCTATCTGACACGTACACGTATGCCCTTCAGCATGCACATGCTTGATAGAAATGCAATGCTAATTTATATCACTTTCACTATATCGCATGGCATCATAATTAAAATCATAAATAACACAATGTCTAAAATCTAAAATTTCCTCATTTCATTTCATAAATATTAATTTTACAATGTAGCATTATATCCATCATCCAAGTTTATACAATATCAGCCTATCAGAGTCACAACTCTGTCTACAAAATATGCTACATACATGAGGAAAGAACAAAATTAAAACTAATCCTTCAGTCCTAATTGATCGACCTTTGAGCCATGTTCTCTATCCAAAAGTAGTACAAAATCTCTTCTAAGCAGTCTTAGAAGCTAAGACGTCGCTCTCTCGAGCCTGAAAATGTTAACGTTGCAATTTGATTGAGTTTTGTAAACTCAATTGAGTAACCATCCTCGATGGTTCACTCTTTTCATGCAACACAACAATTGATATAATTCACATTGTCTCAATTATCATCATATGATATCACGAAACACTTTACTTACAAATGTCACATTCCAAAAACCATATAATTCATCATTTCATTGCGATCATGCCAAACATGTTCATCGATAAGTATTCACACATTTCATACAATAAAAATCCTCAAAACATTGCAATCATTCAATTTAATCATATCACATGTGTATGCAATATCTTTATTATATTGTTGTGACCGAGTGCCTTTTTCATTGTCCCATATCTGTTGTGTATAATGGGCTCTATCATACAGTCCCTTATCCATTGAGTATACAGCCCTCTTTATACATTGAGTCTTAGGATCTTACCACAAATTTCTAAGCTTTAAGTTATCTTTTTCACTAGCGACTCTAGCCACAACTACGTTTATGTTTCATGTATTTATGCAATAAATGCATTTCACATATTCAATGATTATGTTTATACAAATACATTAGCATTCACTTTCTCATTGACATTGATGATCAGACTTGGTTCGGCATTCAATATATAAGTTGAGAACACATCTATTAAATCATATTCACAATCAAGGAACACTTTCAATGTATTATCCATGCATTAAATGCCTCAGACATTTTATGTTCGGAATTCAATACATATACATCACATATCAATTCAATTTAGAATAAAACAAACAATCAAGGTGAGACCATTTTAGGTTACTCATAATTGCTCCCTTTAGCTTATTGCCTTGAAGTCCCAGCAATATCTGGAAACGATAGCTCAGCATGCTCCTATATGCAATCACATACATTTATATGTCACTCATGTGCATTTTCATATGAATAATCAATCATAAGTACATTTATGTATGTGTCATGTATTATGCATGTTTAATTACAAAT
The DNA here is from genome assembly GCA_025594535.1 of Erythroxylum domingense. NCBI lineage: Eukaryota > Viridiplantae > Streptophyta > Magnoliopsida > Malpighiales > Erythroxylaceae > Erythroxylum > Erythroxylum domingense. The sequence goes on along the minus strand of JANQBM010000004.1, from coordinate 679,140 downwards.
TCTCGGGTATGCTTCTTTATTACACTACATAAACAATTTATCACACCTTCCAATCATTCTTTAATCCATCAAACCCTTTTCACATCTTAATCCTTTCATTCAACACCAACTAGATTCATTTAAGCTCTTATTTAATCCTTAATACCTCATATAGAAATACCCTAACATTGATTAGTTCCAGCTTCATTCAAAAGACAAATCTTTTTCTCCTTAAGTCTAGCCAAGATCGTGGTGTCCTTGCCACGATCGTGACAGAAACATTTTCTGGCCAAGCCACGATCATATTGTACAGGTCACGATTATGACAAAAACATTTTCTGTTAGGTCACGATCTTGGGGTGAGGGACACGATCGTGCCTTGTAATTTTCCTCCTTCATTCATCTGAATTCAAAACATATCATAACACCAATTTCATACCAATTTTCCCATAATTCTCTACCTCTAATATAACATCATTACACACTAATTCAAATCGCAATTGATTACATCCACTTATCAAACTCTATTTAATTGATTAGGCATCTTTAATTACACATTCTCATTCATGAAATCCATAACATCACATTCATAGCATCAAGCAATTTATTCACTCAGTTATGTCCTCATTTTAAGCCCAAATTAAGTCCAAAAGTATCATAATCATATACTTCATCCTTCGTTGGTTCAACCATTGCATAATTATAACATTTCCATGACCATGATCATGACAGAAACAAATCTCCCACTTATCCTGCAGTTTTCCATTTTTTTCTCAGGATAGATTTTTAAGTTAGTTTTGTATGACCATTATGGCCTAGAAAATGAGGTTTTTAGGTAACACTTGCTTCTAATCAAATGTTCCTCTATATTTTAAGTTTCTAATGAAATCAAATTCAAACATTTTAGTTCAGTATCATGCACTTTATAATCAAAATACTACAGACTGTTCTCATACCTCGATAGAACACAATTCTCAACTTCAAGCCAAATTTCAAGACTCTTAAAGACAAATTTCAAATTTGATTCCTTCATGAAAAATGTAGCCATATGTTTCTAGTTTACTCTAAATTAAAATACATTTGATTTGGACATTCACATGTCAAGTTATATCCAAAATATAGATGACGTTTAGTAAAACACTGAATATAATATACTCTAGCACACTTCATTGCCCAAATTCTATTATTTCCCTATCATTTCAAGTTGATGATTCAATTAAACCTAAATTTCCAGTTCAAAATTTCACAATTTCATAAATGATCACAACCCAAAACACATCCTAATTCCATATCTTTCAATATCACACTTTCTGCACTTTGTCTACTTAATTCATCTTCATTTTAACTCTAATTATCCAAATCCTTCATCACACTTTCTGAACATTTTCTACTTCACTACTTATGCAGGCATCCATTCATCTTCCTAGACCACTCACGGATGCATCCATTTACAAACATGAAAACATCATCTCTTTATCATTGATCACTATTATTACCATAAAAATGAAAGCATAACTTACTTGTTGTAAACTTCACTCTCTTCAGCAAAATTTCAAAAGTTAAGAAATGAATCTTCGATCGAGAGAAGCAAGGACAGAAAATGATAATCAAAAACCCCAAATAGTTAAAGTAATTTAGTTTTTGGTGATGGGTGATTTCGGTGAAGACACAAGAGAGCTGTAGAAACTTCCTTGCTTAAAAACGTGACTAATGTCTTCATCTATTTTTAACACATATCATTTGACATGTCTTACATTTTTCATCCATTTGATTAGTCCATATGTCACTTACTAATTTCTCCACTTGTCACATAGTAATTGGTCCATTTTTCACACATTTACTAGTGTATTTTTCACTTATTTTCTATATTTTTCTTAGCCCAAAATACCCCAAATTTTTAGAAATTTTTGAAATACTTGAAATGTCACCAAAATTGAAAAATTAATTTTAATACACACCAATTCAATTTTCAAGACAAATAACCCACAATTCACACTTTAATCGCATTAAAAATCGCTTATACCTAGAAAATGTCAATGAAATGCATGTACAATTATTTTAATTATTGTCAACATTATTCACATATATGAGTATGCCATATGATGCATGAATGTATTTTTAAATTCTCAATAAACTCTTATGAATAATGTCCTAGGGTTCTAACCCTGATCATGGGATAATGGAATGTTACAATCCAAATACCATGTATTTTTTGTTTCTTCGTGACTAGACATGCATAAATAAAATACTTGACTTTTTTCCATTTTTTCAGAAAAATGCACTTCATTATTTTGATGTATGTCTTTGTATCAGTAGTCTCTTTATGAATGATTAGAAATTTTACACTTCATGCATCTATATCAGCAATTTTTTGATTCATGTCCAGGCTTTTTGCAAATAATGCAAAATGGTTTAGGATTACCTGGAACATTTCTTTGTTGATTATTGCTTCTTCCTCCTCTGTTTTGAGATAGCTTTCCACGTCCTCTGTATGTTGAACTTCCTCTGTTTGTTGAGATACTTGATGTAGTTGCAAAATTATTTTCTCTGATATTGCAGTTTGATTTGAATGCTTACTCCAACACTTATGTTGAGAATTTGCTCATCCTTTTTTCATGTGCTTCTAGTGAGCCAAATAATTGATTCAAAGAATATGTTTTTAGATCTTTGGATTCTTCAATTGCTGCAACTATATGCTCAAATTTTTCTAGTAAAGATCTCAATATTTTTGCTACTATTTTTGATCTATAATGGTATCTCCATAACTTCTAATTTGAGTAATAATTGTTGAAACTTTGGATGAAAATTCTTTGATAGTTTCACTATCCTTCATTGCTAAATTATCGAATTCTCTCCAAAGAGTTTGAAGTTTTATAGAAATTACCTTTTCATATCCTTCAAATTGTTGCTTCAATATCTCCCATGCAACTTTTGCTTTATTCACGCTAGATATTATGGGGAAAATGCTTTTGCTTACCCCTTGTTGTAGAAATAGTAGTGCCTATGCATCTCTGTGTACATTTTTCTTGCATTCCTTTTTGGCAACTTTTGACAACATCTATAGTTGTTCTGGACTTTCATGCTCCTCATAGCATTCTTCAATGATATCCCATAAATCTTGCGAGATAAAGAGTGCTCTCATTTGTATGCACAAAAAATCATAATTCTCACCGGTAAAGATGGGAACTAGATTTTAAGCATAGCTAAAGGTTGATTGGGTATTGGTCGCTATGACTATTTATGAAAGGATTAGAACATAGCTCTGATACCAAAATTTTTGGATTTATGTACGGAAGCTTAGGAAAGTGGAAGGCCAAAAATAATAAAAGAAATGATGAATAAAAACGATAAAGAAGAAAGGACGAAAGGAATAGAGCAATTGTATTTTTCTTTTCATTCATTTATCTCATCAAAATTAATACACAATGCATATATATATAGGAATTAGAGGTGGTTTGTGGTATAAATAATTTATCTCAGCCACCTCATGCTTAACTGTTTACAGCTCATGTCTATACATTGATAACTCATGCTCTTAATTAAAGCTTTGTCACCATTAACCAGTCAAGCACTTGCTTCCTTCCCTATTAAGAAAAATTACCACTTCATGATCAAAATTATAAATTACTATTTTTATTTTATAGTTTTAACATAAACAACGCATTGTTATTTGAATTTGTCATCAATTTATGGAAATTATTACCTATTATTTCCTTTGTTCCTTATTTCGGATTGCTTGTCAATTTGACTATTCTTCCTTTCCATTTGGACTCCATAATGTGAAATTACAAAGCACATAGTCTAGGGTTGATAACCATTGCACTCCCAACACTATGTCACAACCTCCTAATTTGATAACAAAAACATCGGTGATAAAATGCATTCCTTATATCTTCCAAGTAAAGTGGCATCATGTTTGGTTATATTGTAGTTTCAAGCCTCCTCCTATCGTAATATTCAGCGAATGTATGTCCATAAACTTAACTCCTCCTTTTCTAATCATCATTTTTTTATCAAGTTGTGCATACTATTGCTATCAATAATGATATGTAAGGACTTCTATTGATGATTTCCAACCAACCGAATTTGCTTAAATTCCAGTTGATCATACAACATCACCATTAGTAATACCCTAAGTGCCACCAGTCTCTCTTCTTCTAGTTCGTTATGATTTTCTTCGTTCTTCGTCATTTCCTTATCCTTAATTATGTATAGTTGAAATTGCTTTTTCTTGCATTTATGACTAGGGTTGTATTTCTCATCACACCAAAAATAAACTCCTCTAGCCCTTTTATCATCAAACTCTTTGCTATTCTATGTTTTTATGCCTCTCATGTTTTAATTGTAGCTAGTCTTATTCAAGTTTCCTTGGTATGCTATAGTGGGAAGCAAGCTAGTTTATAAGTTATTTTTTTATTAGAGAAGTATTTAGGCCTAACTATTTTTGTGATAGGCTTGCTCCACCCGCTAGCTACCCTAAAGCCCTTGCCCCCTTTCTGAAATACATTAGTATACTAGCAAATAAAATGGATTCCTATTTTCATGCCAAAGCATATGCTTGTTACAGAGTTTAAGGGTCCATCATTTTAACCGTTAGCTCTAGCTCAGTTTTGAGCCCTTCAAAAAAAGCCGATGAAATAACTTTCTGGAAGCGTCAGTTGTTAGAGTGTTTCTTAGATTGTGCATAATACTCCTTCATCAAACCTTTCTATCTAAGTTCCTTCAAAACCTCGATTAGATCCTTGATATTTTCTTCATTAAATCTTTGTTTCAAGGTAAATATAAACTCTTCCCATCTTAGCGACTCACCATCTCTCTTGTTTCCCATTATCAACTGATAACATTCTAACATCGTTCCTTCTGAATGTAATGATTGGACAGACCTTCAAATCGACTGGTATGTGATCATTGACAAAAAAATTGCTCACAATGATAGATCCAACTTCTCACTTTTGTGCCACTAAAAGTGAGAAAAGCTAACTTACTGAATCAAGTAGGAATGAAGTAGTTGTCCGAGTCTATAGAGTGTCTTAATATTGCATCACCATTCTCCTTGCCCATTTTTTGCATGAGTTGTTGGAGCATAGATTTAATAATGTTACTCTCCTTCTTATTCCTCATCTTCACTTCTAATAGATTTTTTATTCCTTCCTCCAACTTCTTACTTTTGTACCTTTTATTCTTTCTGCCTTTTTTCACCATTGAGGAAAATCCGCTTTGACACCAACTATTATAAAATTTTAACGAGATTGATAATTCATGTGAACACATAAAAAAAGAAGAATAATGATTTAAATTGCTTAATATTTTTAACTATTTTCTATCATTATAAAAGCTAATAATCAGTAGTAGAGCCCTTGAATTTATGACGTGTTTTTATTCTAGATGGTTTATTATGGTCGTATATATATGACGGGTTTTACACTGTGTATTACGGATTATTCTTTCGTCGCCATTTTTTATTACTCTTCTTTATATTATTACGATGTCATCTACCATCGGCCATTACTTTTCATAAGAGTTGCTTTTATTCATAACACTACACCTTAGTTTCCCCATACCATCATGTCGTCTTTCATAGTCATACTCTACCTCATTGTCAATCTTATACAATTGCTTCGGCTCATTAGTTTTTTTCCATCTATATGTTAGAGTCATTACGATCTCATTGGGTTGTTTCCTCTTACCTAAAAAAATAGGCTAAAAAGATGATGAACAACACTCTTTTAAGGAACTGGAAAGATTCTCTCTTCCAAATATCGCAAAAGGTCCAAGTCAAAGCTAAAGCATGAGTCATGTTATTAGTTCCAATAAAATCTCTAACATAATTAAGTATAAAATTGCATACTAGAGAGCATTTAGGAAAAGACAAGTGCATTTTCCTTCCTTCAAAGTCAAATTTAAATAGGCACTCTTTATTAGAATTTTTTTAATATAGGTAGAGTATAGAGTCCACTAACAATAATTAGGCTTGGGTCAACCATTGTCAAAATAACTAGAACTAGTCATTTGGATAGTTGACCCTTACCATTTATAAACCCTTTAATATTTTCATACTTAGTCAATATGAGATACTCTAACACTCCCCCTCAAGTGCAACTAGGACTAGACATCCAATTGTCACTTGAAATAAACACATTGATAATTGGACTAGGCTGTTAGGAATGGACATCCAGACAGACAACCGAGAAATTAATAATTCGGACCAAACTAGTTTTGTTACCATATTAGAATTTTTTAATGTAGGTAGAGTGTAGAGTCCACTAATAATAATTAAGCTTGGGTCAACCATTGTCAAAATGACTAGAACTAGTCATTTGGATAGTTTACCCTTACCACTTATAAACCCTTTAACATTTTCATTTTTAGTCAATATAGGATTATAGCTGTGAAGTAAAGGCATAAGTTGGGCTTGCCATGACAAATAATTCATGGAATTGAGTTTGATAGGAAATTAGGTAACATCATTTGGTAAAGAGGACATCGAGAGTTAAGATGTACAAGAAGAAACAAGTGTTTGGTTTGGAGTAGTTGGTATGGTTAAAAACAAGAGCAAGAGAGCTGTTAGGCTTTACCTGTGCTCTGATACCATATAAGAACAATATAAATTGTAAAGAGATTGCTATATTACATAAGACTTCTGTACAGTGTTTATATAGTTACAATCTATAGAGATAAGCATGAACAGTTATAAAAGATTACAACAGATACTAATAGACTTTAAGTATCAGATGTGATCCTTATCAAGTATCAAATAAAGGAGATTAAGGATAGTGATCCTTATCACTCTTAATTTTAGAAATTAAGTGATAAAGAAAGGTACTCTAGTGCTTGTAAACAATTCATCATTCCTTGTAAGTATATTCATCACCCCACTATGGATTCTTTAAACAAATTGATGTGTTTAAATTGAGTACTAACATTAGGTTATAGAGTTATTTTTTATTCAATACCCTACCTATATTAAGCTTATGCATGAATTCTACACTACTTTTAAGTTTAATAAGCTAGTTGACTTTACTTTGAATACTTTTACAGTGGCAAATTTTAAACTGATGGTAACGAATTTAAACTTTCAATTATTGAATTCAATCTTGTATTCAATTTTATTACTGTAGAATATACCATCACTAATGAATATTTAAATATTGGTTGTGAATATAGTACTAATTTAAAACCTACTGCACTTTATTTGGAATTTTTTATTCCTCGCTTTTATAAGTTAAGCAAATCAAAAGATACTTTTCTCAAAGATCCTGCTTTGAAACACATTCACAGGTTTCTAACATTTACATTTTTAGGTAGGAGGGATTATGTTAAGATGATAAATAAAGCTGAATTTTATTTCTTATGACGTATGATGAATAAATACAAAGTGAATGTTGATGTTTGTTAGCTTTGTAATATTATGTTGTCATGTTGAGTAATAATTCATTAATCTTAGGTTCTTTAATTACCCAAACGGTATATGAAAAATTGATGAATATAATAATAATAATTTGCATGTTGTCTATGAGATGTTGTCTCTATATATCCCATATTTGGAGTTAATGGATTTACTTAACAAGAAATAAGGTGCTTGGTTTTTTTTTATCTAAGACCAACTATTGCCCAATGGAGAAGGATGCATTGTGACAATTTAAAAGAAATCTAGATCCATAAAACTACATAATACCATCTATTTTAGTTACACCTAACAATTCAAATTATCAACAACTAGACACGCTGGAGAGGCATATCACCCAGATAGAAAAGAACTTGATGGTCTTCTTTGCTTTTATATAGTTCACTTCATCCTTATCGCTGAGCATATAAGAGGTGTATTGACTATGCTCAACTTTTTAAAATGAAGTCTGTCTTACTCTCATATTTGTATTTTTATTAAACTAATGAGTATTAGTTTTGATACATTGAGGACAATGTATAAAGTAAGTGTGGGGGAGGGAATTTTAGTATTTTTCTTTTATTTTATATATGCTTTTGTGATTTTTGTCAAATTTTTAAGAAAATTTTTTTATCAAATTTGGTTTATCGCTTGTTTCTAGACATATCTCTTTAGAGGTCTCAATCATTTTGAAATTCATTTTTGAATGATTTGAGATGTCATAAATTGTTGATTTAAATTGAAATATAATAGGAAAATAAGCATAAATGGTTAAGTTCTCACATACTACATATTGAACAATTATTTTTGATGATTGATTTAGATGAAAAGTAAAACAGGGTCTAAAACATATTAACCAATATTGTGAACTATGAGCCTATAAGCATTCATTATTTTGTGATTTATTTTCTATTATCACATAGTTTGATTTTTCTAGAACTTGCATTGTTATACATATTGAGATCGTATTATTGGATTAAAAGCATTACAATGATAAAGGCATTTAGGTTAACCATTTTGAATTCTTTAAAAGCCACCTAGATTACATCTCCCCTGGTTAACCAATTTAAGTCTTAGCCTTCTTTTCCTTTTTTTTATATGAACCACAATACAAGCCACATTTACCATTTTTTATTGATTTATCCCAAGATCTTGAAACCTTCGTTAAAAGATCATATGAGCTTATTTTCATGGGATTGAAAATATCATTATGGAAATGGTAGTAAAGTGATTCATGTTCGTGGTTCCTCTATACATATATATATATATATATATATAAATATGTATTTATAAAACAAAGATAAAAGATAAAGAGAACAAAATAAGAATAAAGAGGAAGAGATGAGAAAAAATCTTATATGATTATAGTTAAGTGACTGGAAATAAGAGAATTGCGGAGCAATTTTAAGTTGAGACTCATGTAGATAGGTTTGTGTATTTATTTCAATTTGATAAACCTAAAAGTTCCCTTTTTGTCCATACCTTGCCTAAACCTTATTATAACCCTTTCAAAGAGCTTTGGATTTTTATATTTAGTTTATTATTCAATGGTGGTGATATGATGCCTATGATAAGATTTTTCTATGTTGACATGAAAGATGATATATACACTAAAAATTTGAGTTCATAAAGTGAAATCGATGATAGGGTATTCATTCCTAATGTATTTGATTTTAAAAATATTTTTAGGATGATTGATTGTTTGTGTGATTTCTGAGAAGTTATATTATGAATAGCCTGTTTCTTATTATATTTTGGTTTGGAATAGTGGAACATGGTGATTTGGGCTATGAAGGAATGAGTTGAGAAGTGAAAGAGAAGGATATGGAGAGATGTTGATGACTTTAAACTATTGTACTCTTGAGGGCAAGCACTGCCTTAGTATGGGAGATTATGATAGCATGCATAAAGTATATATATATCTCATATTAATTTGGTGTTTTGACTAATAAAATGCTTATAATTAAGCACTATAATTTTATATTTTATGTTTTTTAGAGTAGATCGAAGATTTGGATTAAAAGGAGCTTAAAAGTGGAAATTTAGGAAAGAAGGAACAATAATGTAAAGTTTGGAATGAAAACCTATGAAAGAAAAGTTCCAAATGAGGTATGATCTTAAGGCATATCCATACCTTAGTCAATATGACTACTCTAGAAAATAAATGTGATTAAACAGATTAGGCTATCTTTAAGTCAACGAGTACCAGTTATTTATGCCCCTATTTTGCTTTAGTTATGAGTTTTGATTAGATAGAACTTGTTTTGGTATGATAATCCTATTAAAAGTGGGATCCTTTAGATTTAATCTTCATCTTATCTTTTATCCCTTATTTTTAGGAAGATCATATAGGATTTTGGGTTTATATAGAGGAAAGAGGTACAGGAGCTATTGTCCCATCTCCTTCTGATCTTGGTTAATTTTAGTTTTCAACATTCTTGGATTTTTTTTATCTTTCTTTTATTTTATCTTGAGAACTATATGCAACTAAACTCTCTTTCTAGCAAAAAGTTAATTGAAGTTTGATTCTTCAAGAATTTTGAGATCTAATTATTTTTTTACTCTTTTGTTCTTTATTATTTGTATTTTTTGAGATTATTAACATTATTCTTTCATTTGATTAATAAAAAAGGCCCTTTTTTCAAATATTAAGCTAATATATTGCCAATTGAAATTATTAAATCAGTGATTGTTTGATTGTTCTAATTCTTAGTGGTTAAATAATAAGTTTCAATATAGGATACTTAACTTCTGTTATATGGATATATAATCTAGTCTAAAAATTTTGAACTTTGTATTTTTTTTAACTAGAGTTGGTGGTTTCTTTATTTTTTAATGATGTCAATGGATTAAATCTTAAAAGCTTGTTTAGAGTTATTTATTGATAAGAGAATTAATCAAAGAGCTTGATTTGGTTAATGAGGAAGTAAGAAGAGACAGGTTGTTAGAGCTTGTTAACAACTATAACCAGTTTATTAAAGAATAGAAGGATTCATCCTTACATCAATGATTAATTTAAATAATCAAAACTGAAATTATATCTTTAGATAGATGTTATTTATTATTTTATTATATTAAATTGCATTCTTAATTTGTTTTTCTAATTTTGCTTTTGATTTATTTCAATTTCGTTCTTAAAACCCCCTTCCTTTATTTTGTTTTATTAACTTGTAAAAGGAGATAAGTTTTACCAAATCTTGTGGATTCAACCATGCTCATCAATATATACAACTCATTTGAGATTAGAATAAAATTATATTTATTAGATTCATCACCCACCAAGTTAGCATTAGTTTATGGAGCATTCTAGACATCTTACCAATATTAGAAGTAGCTTTCTTACTTACCATCCTCATAATTTTAGGGAGGAAAACATAAGATGGACCTTACATAAGTTTTAGGGCTCCATTTAATTGGTATTATGAATGGAACTTCCCTAGTGCTCTTAACAACTTTCCTAAGTTAATTTCATTCTCTGTCTAACCATTAAGTGAAAATGTTGAACTAGAGACTAGGTTCTTTTCATCCAAATGAATCATAAAGGTTACTCTTTATGCACTTAGGCTTTGAAAAATTATAATTTTTTGTTTGTCCTTTCTTTATCATTATCTCAAAACAAATTCTTATTAGGTTTAATATAAACATAATTGACATAAACTAGCATTCTACCATTCAGTGGTTGTCAATCTTCACCTGCTTAAGAAGTAAGGATGTTAATATCTTTAAACTTTCTTTATTTGGTTGTTCTTATGCCACATAAAACGAAAAAAATTAAAGATTTAAACAAAATTCAAGAACCTCAGTTGAAAAAAATTAATTAGTTTGCTGGATTAAAGAAATTATGATTGCTACAAAATTAAACGATAGTATTGGTTCATATTTAATAGAGAATTGGAATAACTAGATAAGGTTATGTACATGTTCCTCGTTTTAAATTGTCATTCATTATTAGTCCCCTTGTAACCTTTGATTTTTAGTATTCTCCTTAGAGGTTTTCCTTTTTTAATATATCTTTTAGTTTTTAAAAGTAGTTAGTTAAAAATTATGTTTTGTTGAACGTTATGTCAATCAACTCTTTCCATAATGTTTTCAGAGGGTAAAATATGAACATATAAGATACTGAATGTTAAATGAAAAAGCACGAAACTTTTTATAAAAACTCAGTCCAAAGGGATTTATTTTTAAGGTAGGGATGGGATCAAGGAAGTGGCAAAGGTTTTAAGCTTACACCCCACTTAAGAAGTTATAAAAAGAAATTCGTCATTCCCATTGATGTTGATAAACCTATTGATCCGAATGAAACTACTGACTCTGTCTGTCATCAAGTTTTGAGGTGTTATTTAAAATTAAATTTTCTTCTAAAGTTAATTTAAGAATTTAGAATTGTATTATAAAAGCTTCGAAGATTGAGCTCCCTTTATAATAATGACTTTTAGGTACCATTTGGTATACAATAACTTGTGATAATGAAAATGTAGATTCCTTTTCCTTGACTTCTCTTTCAATTTCCTTCTTTTTTTCTCACTGGAATTATTCATTTAGGTTTATTGTATATTATTTGTCATGTTTCTAGTTAAAAAATAATAGATAATTTGTTTAAAGTCTCTAAAGATTTGTTTATAATGGACATAATTTTATATCTTGAATTTGAAAATTAAATATAAAAATTCCTTTAATTTGTTTCAATTTTAAAAGTTGTAAATTTCCATCCACTTTATCTAATGAAGGGCATAAGTTTAATATACCTCCATAGTGCCAAGGACGAGATAGTTCCAATACTTAATGATTGGCTGATACCATGAGTACAACAAATTCACTAAAGTGACCCCATATGAGAAATTCATTTGGAACATTACTTGTATGTCTATAGAAATTCTCATTATAATGATTGTATAAGTGATCATTTGACTTGAGATCTCTAAAGTTATTTCATATGCATATTTTTATGTTTTGATACTACTTATGGCCTATTCAAGTCAAGGGTAACTCATTTTGTAGTCATTAGATATATCATGAACTATATAAAGGTAGTTGAGTGATTAATATAGGATTCATCACTCTAAAGTGATTAGGGAGAATGATCCATTATTTTTTATTAGTATTGATTCGAAAAATAATTAGCGAAGGTATAAATATCATTAATTGAATCAATTACTAATGGAAGATACCTGACATGATCGAATTGAAAAAAAGTAGAGATTATTTCCATGTTCTATGTCTAATCATAATATTATATGATGAAAGAATTGAATTATACAGAAAAATTATGCATAGAAAGGTTAGTCTAAACTACTTTGACATTTCTAAATATTTGGGTGATTATGATGTGTTGCTAAAGGCCAATTTTAATATATGACTATAAATTATTTAATCAAAAAATTAAAGATAAATTAAAGGAGTTAAATTTACATAATCCTAAATATAACTTAAGGTTATGATTTATATCCCTTATCAACATACTTAAGAACCTAATGGGTCACACACAAAGAACAAGTTGAGGAGAGAAAAAGATATTTTAACCAAGCTGAACTTGATTGTAAAGTTTGAGAATTTTCATAATTAAATATGAGATATTTAATAAATAAAGATCAATATGAAATATTGAATCTTAGTTTGGCATAATTGGTATTAATTAGAATTAACTATAATTTTAATTTCAATTAGATTACTAAAATGTCTAAATCCTATTATAAATATTCTTAAGCTCTAAGGAAGCTAACACTCTTTGCTTAACCTTCTCTGCAATAGTTGCATAGTTCTCTTAACATATTTTGCAGATGACGTTAGAGGTTGGGCACGTATACGGCTAAAATGGTTGAGATGAGCTAATTTCATAAACAGTTCAAGGGAAAGAATAAGAAAAGGATTAAGGTTCATAATAAGGTACGAATTATAATTCATGCTTTATTATGATTTATATGTTAATAATTTTACAAAATTTTTGTGATCTTGGCTTTGGAAATTCAAAAAAAAATTGTATTCATTCTACTCCACTTAATTTTCCATCATAAACTCCATTAACATTAAAGAAGAATGCCTATAACATCAACAAGGTTGTCGAAAACTCAAAGGAGTGGTTGTTTATACTAGCAAACAATAGTGCCCCAAATGGTCCACCACAAATGGTGCTCATCTCAAATCTTTTAAAAATCGGAATGGAAGTTAAACGAGTAAGACAAGAAATTTAAGGTTGAAAAAGTTCAATTGATATTAAATTGTCTTAAAATCTGTAAATATTGAATAAAATTAAAGAATTGAAAAAATGATTGAAGAATATTATCCTTATCTATAGAAAAATTTAAAGTTTAATTAAAAAAGGATATTATTAAAGAAAATTAAATCGATTTATTTCGATTTATAAAAACTGATTAGTTTACAAAAACTGATTGATTAATTAATAAACTAATTAGTTTTTGACAACAAAGATTATTAAATTAAATTAAATTGAAAAGTTGAAAACTAAACCAGAAAGTTAACTGGTTCCATTACACCAAAATAAAGAGATTTTAGACACTTATATATGCATAGACACATCTAATAATTTTCTTAAATAATCTAAGAATTGGTGGAGTTTTTAGACACCTATTTAAGATGGCAAATTTTGTTTAAAACATATAATAAAAAAGAGTCTAAAACTTCTAAAATTTCCAATTGGCGGTACTAAAAAGAGTTTAAAACTTTTAAAATTTTCAATTAGTAGGACAAGAATCAGCACCTTTTATAATTTGTAGCAAGTATGCACCTGGAATAACTATTAATTAATGTCAAAAGCAAGTAATTATAAATAAAAAAAAGTTTAGTTAATATAAGTTTGACGTATAGATAAGTTATAAATGTTGAGCATTTTCTGTAGATTCGCGAGGTTGAAAGAGATAGAAGGTCTATTAAATGCGTATGTTCCATGCCAAAGGAAAGGAAAGGAAAATGGGTAATTTGTGGTTATGTCTTTTTAAAAAAATAAATATGGTTATATCTTTTTAAAATAAAAAAGTTAAATTGTATTTAACTTTTTATGTCAAACTACACTTGTAGACAATAATCAAATATATTTTTTATTTACTTTACTCCTAACCAGGAACTATTTCAATCAATATAACTCATTTTTTCCTTACCTCTACTCATTTTAAAGTAAACAAAAAATAATAAAAACAAATTGGAATTAAATGTAATAAAAATTCCAATAATTAATATTTTTTATACTTAAATCTCTATATTAATTCGAGGATCTTCAACTTTATAAAGGCCCCAAGTGATTCTCACTGCCAAGATTACTAAAAACCAGTGACTCTAACGTGTCCTCCTTGATCACTCATAAGACATTAATCCAACAACTGGAGATTTTTAGCTTTAATTTTGAGGCATAATTTTTGTTGTAATTTTACCATTTACTTCTTCATTTCCTATTTCACCAGAGAGAGATCGCACTCTAGCACTGACACGAAGTACCACGATATCACTACCATGACTATCGAATAGTAAGTTTCCAATTCCTGTTAACTGCTTTGAATAAGATTTATTCGTTATATGTGTATTTAGTTTTATGCTCATACAGTAGCTAGGGTTTTGTTCGCTAAGTTATAAGTTCGTTGCGATGAATCTGGTACTTAATAACCTGATTTGGTTCGTAAACCATAAAATTACGAGTTATCTTCTATATCCGTTTGATCGACTTTAGATACATTATAATTAATTTATTTCTAGTCGCATTTATTGCCTAATTATAATCGCCTAAAGTGGAAAACTGGTCATGGTCAACTGGTGACACTGATTTAGTCACGATCTATCGTTTCTCGAGCTATGGATTTCATATTATCTGAGATTTTGACAATTACTGTAATAAAAAAGGCTAAGGATGATGAGGTAAGAAGGAAATCGACTATTAAAGAGAAAAATGTGTTGTGGGGCTGATATTTCATATTTTCTACTTACTGTTTTGATTATCCTTTGGGTGTATGTTTTTTTTTTTGGTATACTTCAAAGTTCAGAGTATAATATGTGTATTGATTGATTTATGGTTGCTCTATTTTGCAATGACTATTTGTTCAAGCTTCTTATGGTTGGAGGTTATGGTGTTGGCAAGTCCTGCCTACTTCTTAGATCTGCTGTATGATCCTAGCATACATTGTTATTGAGTGATTTTCTAAGTTAAAAAGTGGCTTACGAGTGAAAGGTCCATAACCATCCTTGTTGGTAGTTAGCAGCATGAGAATCTGTTGGTGTTATGTTTATTAATGATCATTGCTTTTTAGTGATTGACTGTAGTGAACTGGTGATCCTTTATTGATTACTATTATGGGTAATCGTTTTCAGTAACATATTTCAAATTCTATTATAGGACTTTGCCACCCAATAACACTTATCTTATCTGAAAACAACTTGACTAGTTTGTAACTCTTTAATGCTAGGTTTATAGATAAGCTCGGGGATAAGTAAAGCACATGTTAATTTTATTCTAGTTTCTTACTTTTTTTTGTCTTTTAATTGGGTTTGGTTTGTGTCAATTTTATAGTTTCCAAAACTTTCCCTTTACATTTTCTACTACTTGTTGATGATGTTGCACATGGTGGTGGTTGTTGTGGTGTTCATCATTTTGATACCATTAATCGTTTTATTTCAAGTCGACTATGAGAGGAATAACTTATATCATAAGCTTTGTATTTATTCCTAATTCAAAATATTAGGAGAGAAACTCCCATCTGTGGAATTGCTGTTTGTTCCTTTGTGCATCACTTAGGTAACCTAAAACTGCAGTTGTGAATATGTAAGATATTAGCGGAAGATACTTAGTTGTGTACTGTATTTCTGCACCAAGTAGTCAGTGATCTTACTTTTTTGTCCCTGTTACTAGAAACTGAACCCTAAAATGCCAATAGTTGAACTATTATCAATTGCTTTCTCAGATCTCTTTTATGGATTGTTTAGACATGTATTATGAAAAAAAAAAACTTCAGGGTTGTTTACTGCAGTTTACAATACTAGTTATGATTCCCAATCATTATTTGAGGTATGATTTTGCTTTTCTTTGAGGACTTTATATGCATGGTTTATTAATTTGACTGGCTTACACACCTACCATCTTGTTGCTCTTTTTAATTTCCCCTTCTGTTGGGGATTTGGATTAGCAATTGTTCTTTCCTATTTAGACATGGAAGGTAACTTAATTGCTGTGTATGGTATTATCTGAATAATGTCAACTTTCAAGCTATTCTTTGAGGAGTGCTAAAATATTGTTTTGTCCATATCAATGTTACTATTTACTTAAGGGCAAGGCTTGCACAAAATCTATGGTTGTACATTCATTTTTGTATGTACTACATCTTACTAAAGTAATTTGAAACATTGATGTTTAGGATATTTCCTAAGGTTATGGATTCTTCAATATGGAGGTTTTGTTGTAAAACTGCAGTGAAAAATGAATGTTTGAGTTTATAGAATGCAACATTAATGTTATTATTTACTTAAGGATCATTCTTATTATATAAAATCTATGGTTACTTGTTCATCTTTTGTGGTACCGCATATTGTTTTAATATCATTAGATACTGATGCTTAGGAAATTCATAATCATATTCTTCTTCTTGCAGTACCTTTCCTTCTGTATTCATCTTGAAGATGGAGAAAATATGCAAAGAGGACGGTAATTGGACTCTGAATGTAGACATGAACGGTCGATGGAATGTGAAGTTTGACTTGTAAGGAAATGTACTATAGAGATGTTCTTTTGAAGTTAAGATTTGTAGCTGCAAAGTTTATGTTCTTTTTGTTTGACTTAGTCGTGAATACTATAAGATGTCTAATATGTACTGGGTTGCATTTCTTATGTATACAAAATATATAGTATGGGATCGATGCAGTTTGTTTGTTTGTTTGATTTTCTTTAGCAATGATCTACATGACTTGTATTGATTGGTTACCACCAACTGCTACATTAGTCGTTCTAATAGCCAAGTAATAACAGAGTTTTGTTTCTATCCTCTCTCTTTCTTTGATTTCAATTTGAATTAAGTTTTTATGTTATTAATTTATTATAATTTATTATAATAATAATAAAAATTTTAAAATTTATTATAATAATGTGAGTGATCTTAAAAAAGATGCAAAAAGCAAATTGCAAACTTATCTTTTACTAAAAAATTGTGGAATTTTTCAACGTAAAAAACTGTCTAAAAATGGAAAATATTGACAAAAAAGCATCTAAAAGCTTACACAAAGCGTCTAAAATAGCATTTATGTGTCTAAAACTATCGTCGAAAATGTATGTTTTCGACGCATATATGTGTAAATAGATTTTCGACGCTTAGATGCATAAAAAATATATTTTTTTGACGCTTCGATGCATAAAAAATCTATATTTTCTCAACACATTTATGTGTCTAAGAAAACCGTCGAAAATAGTTTTTGTGACACTTGTTTTTTTAAGCTTTATAAAGCATCTAAAATTATTTTTAAGACGTAAAAAACGTCTAAAAACTTCACCTTTTGTGTCATTAAACTCTATATTTTATTGTAGTATTCAAGGTTTTCGCTCTTAAAACGGTCGAACCAGTTTAGTTTTTAAAACATTGTTTATCCCACATGGTGGTAACCTAAGGTTAACTATGACAAACATGAACTAATTAATCATTGTCAGAATCGATACCTTATGAGGACCTCCGATGGGGCCTGTGATGTTATTGTGGAATCTGTGAGTTGTTAGACTATAATTAGTTAATGGTGTTTGAGGCAGGAGAAGAAGTTGATATGGAACCACAGTAGACTTAGATACCCCTTATGGTACTATTTTCGAAGGCTACATCTTCGACGCTCATATTATAGCTAGCTGCCATACAATAAGATCTAATAGGTTGTCAACTGTAAGAAGTGCCCCCACTATCTAACTGAGGCTAGTGACAACAATGTTGATGTTAATATCCATATGTAAATTTCATATATGACATAACTGTCCTATGTGGTAACCACGTGATAAATATATAAATCTTACAAGACTCATCACAACATCCTATTTAATAGAAATTTTAATGTTGTTCTATTTTTACTAAAAATTAAAAGTTAAAATATTTTAATGCTATTTTTAATATTACGATATTAAATAAAAATTAATTTTTTATAATTAAACAAAAAGATATGATCTTTATCTTTTTCACCTAGAAATAAATGCTCTTTGTCTTATTAGTGTTAGGCTATGAGAATTAAAGTGTAACTAGCCCATGTCATACTCTTGAAAACTATATAATCTTATAAAAAATCAATATAATAATATGGAAAAAAAACAAAGAAAACAAGGAGCACGATTTAAGAAAATGATTTAAAAAGAAAAATAAAAATAACTAGGCCTGGCCTCTCTTTAAGACTATTTGTTTTAGAAAAATCAAAATAATAATATGGAAGAAACAAAGAAAATAAGGAGCATATGATTCAAAAAGAAAATATAAACCATCAGTAGAATTGGTAACTAAGCCTAGGTTCGATCTAAAGTCAATACGTTATACTTTATTAAACCTAGTTGTCGTGAAATTATTAGGCTGATCCCAACCTGATTGCCATCCTAGGTCTATTGGACGACCTTTAACCTTTAAGTAATGAATACAAAACTGGACTAGTGGTTCAACCTAATAAATCAGTGATAGGTAAACTGCCGGTTTGGTTTTGTAAAGAGACCCTCTTTATTTCAAAACTAAATCTAGCCAGTTAATCATTAAACTGGCCGATTTTAGAAGATTGTGAAATCGGTCCTGCTTAATTGGAGAAAATAACTCTCACTTTCTTCATCTTTTCCCCTATACCATGGTTATTGATTCCATCAATTTTCTCCATCTTTTCTATATCCTTTCTAAGGAACCAAATATTATATCTCCTCTTTCTCTTACTTTTGATTTGTTTTCCTCTTTAATAATGTAAAATTTGATTTTCCACTTTCCTCCTATTTTGCCCACCAGGTTTTTGTTTCTTCAACTCTGCAGATTGGCTTGCCCAAAATTGAAGAATGAAGTAAGTTTTTCCTATGTGATATGAAAAACCGTAGGCTTGTATTAGTTTTGCAAACTTTCATATTTTGCCGCATTCGTTTCTAACACAATAAAAAATAAAAAATTTAACGTACCAAAATAAATTAACACTGATATTTGTTAACGCAGTTCGGTAGACCTTGCCTACATCTACGAGCTCCTCATCTAGCTTAATTCTTTTACTAACGATAATAGTTTTATACAAAGCTTTACTGAGCTGACACCACTCAACCCTTAACACTATCTCTCATTCACACTCAATAGTACCAATGCCTCGTACTAACCTTAACAGAGGATTTTCTCAATCAATGTTTAATGAAAATGAAATAAAATAAATAATTTAAGTGATTAAACAAAATTCAACATAAACGAAAACATTTGAGATAAAAAGTAACTCCCCTAAATATGAAGTTTCATCAACAAAAGAACTGGAAGTTGTCAACTAAGAAATACGCTATGAATATTTGATATAGTCACTGAAACATGTAGTACCCCACTCCTGCAAGACCCGAACCCAACATCGATGGGTGATGTCCGAACTCGTGCCCCGCGAAGGTGGCTTGCTAAAGCACTCAATCACTCAGAAAATCGGTATAAATATTTTTTTTTAAGCCACAAACATGATACGCAAAAAAATCCATAACCAAATCGGGCCCAATTTATTTCATAACCATTTTAAATCAACACAATTGTTTACAATAGCCATTTAGCCCCTTTCACATTTACAAATACACTTTAGTTATTTCAGAATACAAAGTTATTTCAGAATACAATTTTATACAAAAAGTTGCGGAATAAAACAATTCAATACAAATTAAATGCAGACGCGAACTGATCCCGACCTCTATCCTTCACTTGTATGCTGTAGGTATACTCTCGTTGGCCTTACGGGGTATTCTTCTAATCCTGAAAAATAATTGCAAATTTTGGGTGAGTTTTGCGAACTCAATGAGTGACCATCATCGAT
>JANQBM010000004.1:577750-591415 GCA_025594535.1 Erythroxylum domingense | reverse complement strand
AAATGATGTTACTAAAAAAAAATTACACTTTAGATTAAGTAATAAAGCAACTTTGCCACTAAGTGCCACTAAATCTTCTCTTCTTGAAAATAGTCTTTGTTCCTTAATATTATACGCTTTCGATTTTGGGCAAAGAATTAACATCCCAACTTCCAATAGGACCAAATACGAAACTTCATCTCTTGCTGTCGCCTTCACTATCAAATTCCCATCACCTAAGTATACAAGTTTTTTCTTGTTTCTTCCAAACTTGTAAATATCATCAATAGATTAAGATAAGAAATTTGATGCCGAAGCACATAACGGGAGCTTTCAGACTCTAGTCTGAGTCCGAGCCTAAGTCCGATCTAAAATTCAATTAACTCAAACTTATATTTTTGTCTAAAAGAGACAATTGGCCAAAAATGTAAAGGAACGTTATAGGAATCAAGTTAATCGCTTGATTCTAGACGAACCCCTCCAACCAAAATCATTGGAATTCACGTTTACAAGAGATAAATCTCAAAATTTCTGTACATAGCAGCAAATTAACCATTAGGAATTCTGTTGGAGCTCAGTGCTATACAGTTTTATGCGGTACCAAATTACAAAATGACCTGTTGTTATCGATTTCTTCAGAGTTTATAATTCTGAAGTTAGTAGTTTTGTATTCATGTTGGCATGTCAGGAAAAGTTCAAGCATTTCCAATGAGCAGTACTGGACCGAAACAGAGTCTGAAAAGCAGCAACTGTAATAAAAAGACAAAGGGTCTCTTAATTATGCCTTTAAAATCATTTTACTTGCTCAGTTGTTCACTTACCTAAGTAGGCTATGTCCTGACAGAAACTTTCTATGTGATTCATCCAAAGTGAACAAATCTTCACAAAGTAAGTAACGCCAATGGTGTGAACCTGACGTTGATTTCTATGAATCCCTTCCCTTTAATTTGATATAAATATATCGGCAACAGCTTAATCTCAATTCACCTTCCCGAGAAATCACAGATTTCTAGAGACACTTCAAACAATGGCGACCCTTGTGGCTCCTGAACAAAACGTCCCTGTCCAAGATGCTGAAGCTCTCTATAAAGCTTGTAAAGGTACACATCTCGTCATCTTTTCAGTTATTTAGTGAGTTGCGGTACACCAGCTTTCCTAGGATTCACACTTTTGTTTATATGGAGTTCAGTGTCAGGAGGTGATTTGATGATGAGTAATGCACTTTCCTTTTCTTAACTTTTTTCTTAAAAAGATAGAATCACACTTACGATTTTTCTTTGCCTGGAATGGTTAAAGTCGCAATCTCGAGTCTGATGTTCAGCTATATATAGACTTTTGAGTACACATAGTGACCAGGAAGATAATAAAGAGTACTTGAGAATGGCTACTATTGTTGTTCCCGAAAACTTTTCTTACCAGGAAGATGCAGAAGGTCTCCGAAAGGCTTTCGAAGGTTAATCTGCTCGATTTTCCATATTTTCCAGTTCCTGTTTTTGACCCTTTTTCGTATATTTCTTCATCAAGTGGATGATAATGGTGGAATCAGTGGTTAGATGTTTAACAGTAATCGAAACCCAGTTCCTGATTAAATTTTGTTTTTTACAGGTTGGGGTACCAACGAGAAGGCTATCGTTAAGATCCTGGCACATAGAAATGCAGCTCAAAGGAAGCAAATCAGGCAGGCTTACCATGGACTGTATCAAGAAGATCTCATCAAGCGTCTTGAGTCTGAGCTCTCCGGGGACTTCGAGGTTAATGAATTTCCCAGTACTATTAACTTAAAAATTCAGTCATTTACAGCTCAAAATGATCAAATAAGAAAGGAAAAATGATAAGTTCAATTACAGAAACCGGAAAAGCAACCGTGATATCTTAGATAATAGTAGTTGAGCTTTACGAAGTTTGGTTCAATTCTCAACACAGAAAGCTGTGTATCGCTGGATATTGGATCCAGAGGATAGAGAGGCTGTGTTGGCTAATGTGGCATTGAAGAAATCTGGCGATTTTCATGTCATCATTGAAATTGCTTGCGTCCATTCTTCCGAGGAGCTCTTGGCTGTGAGAAGGGCTTATCAGGCTCGATACAAACATTCCCTGGAAGAAGACGTTGCTGCACATACTTCAGGAGATATCAGGAAGGCAAGTTGCCAATACCAACATTGAAAAGTTCCCTTTCCAAGTTCTGAAACATTGAGATTTTACAGTCCTGACAATTAGTTTTCATTCGTTTTGCAGCTCTTGCTGGGTCTGGTAACCGCATATAGATATGAGGGTAGTGAAATTAATGCAAAACTGGCTGACACAGAAGCTGATAAGCTTCACGGTGCATTCAAAGACAAGGAATTTAGTCATGAAGAAGTTATCAGGATTCTCACTACTAGGAGCAAGACGCAGCTCATGGCAATTTTCAATCGGTACCGAGACGATCACGGAACTTCCATCACCAAGGTATAAGCCTATAATAACTTTCAATACCTTGTGATGAACTATTTGTTCTAACTGCAGAACAATTGACTGCTACTTGTGGGATTTGTGTGCAACAGGCATTGCAGAGTGAACCTGCTGATGGGTTCATAAAATTGCTGCGTGTAGCCATTCGATGCCTAGATAACCATGTCAAGTACTATGAGAAGGTTTCCCCTGAAGCATTTATTTCTCTTATTTCGGTAAAATGACCTTCGATGGACTTAAACCTCTGATTCCATTGTGAGATACAGGTTCTGCGCAATGCAATCAAAAGTGTCGGGACTGATGAGGACGCATTGACTCGTGTGATTGTCACGAGAGCAGAGAAGGACTTGAGGGACATCAAGGAGCTTTACTACAAAAGAAACAGCGTCACTCTTGATCACGCTGTCAAGAAGGAAACTCGTGGAGACTATGAGGATTTCCTTCTTGCTCTGCTTGGGAACGGGAAATAATTGTTACTATAAGCCCTATGGTTTCAGAGAACTTTGCTTGTGTTAGATTTGTTTCCCTTCGGCTTCGTCTTATGCTTTATGTCTCGTGTCAGGAATATGTAATCCCCGTTCTATGTAATCTTTATCGGAGTTTTTATGCTACCTAAGATGTTTTACAGGTGGGACCTCTGTTCCAGGAATTGCATTTCATCAGAAAATGAAAAGGATCTATTCTCATCAAAGAGTAAAGATTATTTATAGCTCCTAAACCAATCCAAGTAAGTTCATTGCAGAGATCAAAGAAGCACCAGAACACGAGGGCTTCTATTTATGATGATACAACTCAAACATGCATAAGATCCACAACTCAGGGACAAGTAAATGAATGAGAACTTCAAGCACATCCAGAAAATCCAGTATTTGTAAATCTCTGCGCTTTGAGTCAATTCTCTCTTGATATCAGGGAAAGTAACAAATCCTTGTAGCTTCCATTTGCTACTTCTTCAATTTTCTTGGATAGAGGAACTCCATACAATTTGTTGTACTCATCTTTGATCTCCTTCACATCTTCATCACCTCGGCTGATGATTACCCTGGTCAAACCCTTTCTGGTGTTCACATCAGCATCAGGTTTCATGGCTTCATTCACGATCTAAGCAAAGAGAACAATATAGCCCATAAAAATCGTTGCCTTTAGCAGTTTAAGTACTCAAAACTCCATTGTTATTTGAGCTTGGCCTTTTCTTACCTTGCTGAAATAAGCATAAGGGGTGCATAAGCATTCGACAGTCTGTTTCAAGATCGGGTCAAAGCCTGCAAGATCCTGAAAAAACAAAAGAAGTGATCATAAAGCAAACTATTATCCCTGGAGATTTTCCAGGATTCAAACTAGTGGTGTAGTGCTCTGATAACTGAAATTATTGGAATAATTCTAAGTATAATCAATGAAGAAAAGTGTTAATAAATTATGTTTCATACCTCAGCAATGCTTTTGCCAGATACCTCCTTGTAATGTTTGTACAATGCCCTGAGATGGGCCTTGCTTCTTGTTGATAGTATTCTGATTACCTCATCATCCTCTACAGGATTCTTCTTATCACCATGCTTGATCGTATTCGCAAGTATCTTAGCTTCAGCTCTTGCAATATCTTCCTTCACGTTAAGCCCTTCATATCTATAGGCGCTTACAAGTGCTACCAACAGCTGTTTGTAACAAAGAAATCAAATCAAGCAACTTTTAGCAGCAGTCTAACTAGAAATTTAACCGTAAGTTCAATTTGATACTTGTTCTCAAGATCAAATTAAATAAAAAATGGGTTTTAACACCTGCATTTCATCATTGTTTTTCTAAGAGCACCCAACTAAAATCTTAGGCTTAGTGAACTTTCCAGCCTTCCAAGTAACAGTCTTGTTACTACGATTAATTCAGAACACGCCCGAGTCGAAGTTCTGATCAACTAACTCAAATTTAGCTGGAGCTTAACAGCCATGTTAGACAGTAAATGGGTTTTTTAACACCTGCATTTCATCTTTTCTTTAAAAATACCATCTGAAATCTTAGGCCTAGTGAATTTTCCAGTCTTCCAAGTATTGCTCTAGTTACTACCACTAATTCCAAAGCCGCCTGAACCGAAGTTCTGATTAACTAACACAAATTAAGCTGGAGCTTAACCGCCATGTTAGACAGTAAATGGGTTTTAACTCCTCTATTTCATCATTTTCTTAAGAACACCCATCTGAAATCTCAGGCCCAGTGAACGTTTCAGCCTTCCAGGTATCGGTCTAGTTACTAAGACTAATCTGGAACATACTCGAGTCGAAATTCTGATCAACTAACTCAAACTAAGCTAGAGTTTAACGAACCTGATAAATAACATTTCTTTATGTGCTTGTATTCTAAGTACCTTGCGTTTAGGGCCATGAATGTGAGTAGCAACTTCTTCTTCAATAGAATGTTCGTATAGGGAATGGTAAGCTTTCCTCGCACCCAAAAGCTGTTCAGATGATCTGGTACATGCAACTTCCACAATCACAAGGTGAGGTTCTGGATCCTTGACCAAGGCCTCCTTTATCAAACGAGCATCTCTTTCCCAAGGATGCATGGCCCATAGCACTACCGCGTTCTATGTCAAGAACAATGCGATAGTTTGAGTCATAAAACAAAACCACAACGCAATCTGACTCCGTTTCGAAACTAACACTCCATTTCCTGAATTGGATCAGTTTTACAAACACAAGAAATGCATCAACTACTGGAGTGAGTACCTTAAATCGCATGAACTCGTGCTTCAGAAGTTTGACTCGGTGATCATCCCATCGTTCAAAATAATGCTCGTCGACGAACAACTGTGGATTAGACTTTCTGAAGGATCTCCTGTGCTCAGGGTTCCATCTTCCCAGAGTTGACACGAACTTCTTCTCATCGATTCCAAGCCCTGCCAGTAAGAAACTCACAGCTACATTAGTAAACAACAACTTACATAGTTATGTAAAGCAAACAGAAGACTGAGGGAGGAACCTGTGAACGCGTGGTTTAGAGCTTGCAACTCTGCAGGAAGAGCCATTGTTCTGAACTTTAGTTCCTTAAAACGAAACTCAGCTACGGAGGAAAGAGTACTCAGCTTCTTATGACAACCCTGATATGGTCCTATGGACAGGTGACAGCTGATGCTGCCATATTTATACTAAACTCCATAGGCTTTTTGTGTCATTAAGAGAATTTAAAGGGTAAGTTTGTGTAGTTATGGAAACTTACTAGACAAATACGTTTTTTTTTAATCAATTACTACATAAATTTATTAATAATTTAATAATTTTATTTTTTTCAGAGTTAGTAAGGGACTTTTCTGGCTTAAGTGAGGTCGCGGGTTCAAATCCCCCTCATGTATACAGCCGTTTAAAACTTAGGACCAGAGCTTTGCCCCCAACAAGGGATTTACCCAGCTCTTGCGGGGATTTTTCTGAATGTGGCTGGCTTAAAGGTGTATTCTCATAGTTAAGACCAACCTAAAACACCTCGTAGGCAGCAAAAAAGAAAACTTTTCCTAATATTTTATAAAATATATATTTTAAATTAATTAATTAATAAATCAATAATTCAAAATCAAAAAAAAATTTGGTGATAACTTTGATTTAATTGAAATATAATATTTTCTATTTCAACCAATTACTAGATAAATTTTAATGCATTGAAAATACTATTTTTCAAATAAATTAAAATAAAGTAAGTGCTAAAATTTGATATCTAAATTATATTTTCTATTAAAAATTTGAGGGGCACATTTAATATAAGTTATAACAATAGTAAGTGAATATTTCATATTGAGGGAGTTGTAAACAATAACACAATTTACCCATTACGAATCTGTAAATAAGTAAATATAATGTACTCTTTAGATTCAAAAGAGTTCATGTTTTATATCTTCTTCTTTTTTGCAATCAAGGACACGAATTATGTCTTTTTATGTGGCTCGGTGCTTCTCTTTTGGCATTATACTGTACTTCCCACACAAATCTTGAATTTGCATTCATACCCCTCCCCTAACAACCTTATCAAAAGTCTGACTGACCTCAGAGACGTCCAATCATTTAAGTTATCTGTAGAAGATACGATCACATGGAGAATACAAAAATCGTTAAACTTATATTAAAAATATACCAAAAATGATGAATGTGAATTATTTTATTTAAAGGAATTTTAGAGTTAATATATGATATCGATTCAATGAATTAAGCATAATTTAATAAGTTTTTTTACATTATAATAATAATATTTATAATAATTATGTTTAAGTATGCTCAAATAAATATATAATAATTTATAAATTATGTGTTTTTAACCCTTTAGAAGTAATCGAGTTGATGGGGTGGAAGAGTATGGAGTCAAAAGGTCATGTGTTTGTTTCCTCACTTATGCTCTCTCGATCTAAGTCTATTGTACAGGCTTACTTAGTAGGAAGTACCTAATTGACATGATTTACAGGTTATTGCATTAATTCGGAGTTTTACTTAGTGTGCATCTAAAAAGTAACGACTATCGGTTCCTCCGTTTTTAAAAAAATGTTTTTAATACAATATTTGATAAGTTAATAATAAAAATTCAATTTAACTAAAATTTATAAATTAAAATTTGATGCATAATATCAATTTAGTGAATTAGAGATAGTTTAATAATTTATATATCATTTTTAATAATAAAATATGGAATTACTATATATATATAATATTCATAAAAAACATTTTTAAATAAAATATTTGATTATTTCATCAAAATTTCGATTTAAGTGAAATTGACAAACTTACTTTTCATCTGTCATTTCGCAATCATGTGCAGGTATCTCTTATAAAACAATACTATATCTTTTTTTGGTTGGGTAAAAGGGAGCGATTAAAGATTGCTCTAGGCCTAGCAACACCCAAGAGATCCTCTTGCAAAATATGGTAAAGCTGTCCAGCAAGATTATCAAGGTAAGCAACATCAAAAACACCTCTATAAATCTAAGTAGCTAAGTAGTCAGTTCACATATTTACTTCACGATAAATATTTACAACACGACACTGCCAAATGCAGCTAAGCAATTCTTTGCAATAACGAATAATTTGATAGAATTGATCTATAAGCTAAAAGTTGTCATTTATTTTTTTAACGACTAAAAAGAGAGTTTGATTCAATAAACACATTTCAGAAGCCTCAATTCTAAGCTAAAAGTAGTTCATAATAAATTTTAAATAATTTAGCTCTTGTAATGTTTTTCCAACCGAGTCTCCTTGTAAACTTGAACAGCCAGCTTCCCTTAACGTTACTTGCAAGTCCTTTGATCGTTATTTCTCCTAAATTTGTGAGTACTTATACATTCACTTTTTTTTTTCTTTGATTATATTAAGTATCTCGATTTAACTGGACTAATTCTAAGCCTCTAAAACTCCACTCCAAAAATTCTAAAAGATGTAAATCTAAAAATATAACCAATAAATGGTGAACTCCAAGCAATTAGCATATCCTACTTCGTCATCACGACTTTTTGCATCTCACTATATATGAGAAAATTCCACACACTTGCATAAATGATATTAATAGTTTCAGAAAGATATGTTTTTTTTAATACTACGGAGAGTCAAAGGCCAAAGACACAAAAGGACTAAACTGTCCCCTAATTAAGGTGGGTGCAAATACAGATGGAGGCATTCATTGCCTCCATTGATAATCTGATACACATGTAACATTCAACACAATAATTACATTATTCAATAAATCAAATACGATATTTTAGTGCATAGTAAAGAAACCAGTAGGTAGACCCGTTGGATGTTCATATCTGATTGGCTGAATTAAATTGAAATCTTGGAAAAACGTGCATGACATTAAATTTTTTGTATGATTACAGCTACCATGGTTAAACTTGTACCATCGTCGGTCCACGACCCTCTCCTCTTTCCCTACCTACTTTTGTAATGTTACGATCATACATGGCTCTTCCTTGTCGGATATACATTAAACTTTATACGTGCTCTCCTCGTTACTTCGTACTTGACAATTCTAACAACTTTTAGGTACCTTCAATTGTTTCACACTGCTCCGACAGAGACATGTCATGATAATGATAATGTCCTTCTTGCCTTCGCCGCAGATATTTATAAATAAACATAGTTATAACTCGAATTTACGAAAATGTATAAATAAAATTTAATAAAATATGATAAAAATATTATAATTAAAAAAGAAAATTTTATCTTTTTATAAACAGCAGGCTTTATACTGCGAGGCTTGTTAAATCTCTTTCACATTTTAGCAACTTTTTAAATACGGACTAGAAGTAAATTCATAAAAATTTTAATTTTAAAATTAAAAATTTAATCAATATTACATAGTTATAAAAATACTTAATAAATAAATATAATATATAATATATAATATAAATAAAAGAGATCATCTTTACTTATTCAAAAATAATAAATTTAATTTGAAATTTTAATAAAAAAATTAATTAATTTATGAAATTAATCAATTAAGTTATTAAAATAAATCAAACCAAAAAATAAAAATTGCTATAAAAAGTCAACTAATTCAAGATTTTTACGATTAACCTATCGATTTTTTTAAAATTATTACATTTTACTACATCTTTTTCAAATTTTACGTACCAGCAAAATTATTACTGAAATATTTTTTTTACTACCTCATATCAGTCTCGTTTGTTTTTTGATTCAGAATAATACCTTTAGTCCACATTTTTATCAATTTTACTATTTAGATTAGTTAAAATCACATAAAAATAACCTTTCTATTAATTAAAAATAAAACAAGAACAAGGTAATTATGAACTTCCTTAAATTTCGTATATTAGTAGAATATGTGAGATATTAAGTATCAAAAATGTAAAAAAGTTTTAAATTTGACAATTAAAACATCATTTAATAATTTATTTAAAATTACGTAATTAATGAATTATTATATATAAAAATATACTTATTCTTAAAAAGAGTTATTTGGAATATTTAAGTACAAATATATTGAAACTGTATTAATAAATGGTATTTAATTTAATTAAAAATAAACTTGAATTTAAAAACTTAAACTCCGAAACTCAAAACTATAATCAATCTCGAGTTTTATGCAACATTTAAGCTTTGGTTGTTAAAGACTACGTTTAATTTATAAATGGACGAAATTATAATAAAGTAAAAGATAAAATGTTATAATAAAAAAATTATAATAATTATTTTAAATATAAACAAATAAACATACAATAATTTATAAATTATGAGATTTTAATAAAATATTTGATAAGTTAGTGATAAAAATTCAACTTAATTGACATTTATAAATTTAAAATTGATACATAATATCAATTTCGTGAATCAGAGATAATTTAATAATTTTTATAACATTTTTTTAATAAAATATGGAATTACTATATAAATATAATATTCGTAAATAGCATTTTTAAATTAAATATTTGATAAGTTCATCGTAAATTGGATTCAAGTGAAATAGACAAACTCACTTTATATATATATATATATAATATTAATCTCAATTTTGTCAGACTAATCTTAAGTTCCTAAGACCCTACCTCAAGAGCCCATGAGGAGGTAAATATGAAACTCAAAGATCTCTCAAGTTTTTACATAGCTTGTACACTTCTGCGCACAAGGATTCGTCACATACTGATTGATCAGCTGTTAATTGATCACTGACTCTGTTCAGCATCAAGTTCTCAGCAGCCTCAAGTTTTTTAATAGTTCTAACTCCCACACTGTCACTGGAAGCGAGACGTTCAAGAAGCTAGAGGATCATCAGTAGAAAAAATTTCTCCTTTTCTCTCATTTTTTATGACTCGAACTTAAGATCTCTTATAAAAAAAAGCCTTAAATTAGAGGTTAAAACTAATTAGACCACTGATACTTGTCAAGTCAAACTCACTTTTAATGTGTCATTTCTCAATCATGTGAAGGTACCTCCTATTAAATAATATCATCTTTCTAATATCACAAGTAACATGCAAACAATAATTACGTTATTAAATAAATTAAATGCGACATCTTAGTGCATAAGTAAAGAAACCGGTTGATAGAGTCGTTTGATGTTCACATGTGATTAGTCGAATTAAATTGAAATCTTAGTAAAACGTGCATGGCATTAAATTTTTAATATGGTTAGACAACTACCTCAATTAAAATAATGCCATCGTCGGTTCACGACCCTCTCCTCTTTTTTTTTTAAACGAAAGAACCCTCAATTATTACCTTTTAGATGTATATTGAGTAAATTTTTTGATTGATATAATAGTCTGCAAATCACAACAATCAGATACTCCGTATTAGACAAGCCTTATACGACAGATTCGATCGAGAGAGCGTATGTAAGAAAAATCGAATACAAGACCTTTTAACCTTATATCCCTTTATTTTATCAACTTGACCACCCGTAAGAGGCCCATGATTTTCCTCTACCGACTTTTGTAATGTTACGATCATATACAATATTTAAAATTCTATTTTAAATAATAATATAACTTAAATAATTATTAGATTTTTTAAAATGATATTATTTAATAATTTTATTTTAAAATTATTTAAATATAAAATTTTAGGATAAATTTAAATTTAAAGAATTAATGCGACGTAACACTTCATTTTCAAAATCGTGATATTTTAAAGAATGGTTGCTATCTTTAAGTATTGTCCCCAGAAACAGAGACATGTACAACCCACAACGTGAGACACGTGTCTCTATTTATTTAGTGCAAATGGATAAAGCTAATATGGGTACGGCTCTCACTTGTCGGATATACTTAAGTGCTTATTGGTACTTTTCTCCTTATTACTTTGTACTCCAGCAGCCCTTTTCCCCACAACGTGCGATACACGTGTCTCTGGTCTAAAACATCGTTTGATTGATTAGTCAAATCAAGCTTTGGTTGTTAGGGACTATATTTAATATATAACGTTGCTATAAGAGCACGTGGGGTACGTGAATTTGTATAGTTTGTAATAATTGGTGACGTGCAAGCCGATAAAAACGCTGATGCAGTCACGTGTTCATTATTGGTCCAGCTGTTACCAATAGTTTATAAAACGATAAGTTCATCTAACACTTCCATAAGTTTGTTGTAGGTAAGAAAAAGTTGGGAATCTCTCACAAAATAGTTGTAAATACTGATTTTATTGGGTAAGAAACATAAAATATGTAACTCTATGCCCATTCTTGCAAATATAGCAAAATAGGGGAAGTTATTACAAAACTTGTATATTATATTATTATTATCTAGGTGTAATAAAAGCAAAAGTATGTTTCCCTTACAGCCCTTGCTTGGACCGAACGTAATCAATCAAAGAAAAGCGAGGTGTCAAAGGAATTATTAACTGAGTAAGGGCAATAGTGTCCATAAAGAACAAGCGGTCAAGTCTTTTAGGAGGGAAATTGGATACTGAAGCAGCGTAGGCAGAGCAACATACAGAGAACCATACCCGAGGCTTCAGTAGTTTCACTCGATAAATGTTGTTTTTCTCTTGGTTTCATACCAAATAAGATAGGATAACGTAAATTTCTCAACTGGTTTTCTGTTTGTTTCCAGAGAAAATTTCTGAGGAGAACAATATGGCTACTCTATGGTTGCCAGATGACGTTCCTTCACCAACCCAAGACTCTGAGAGACTTAGAAAAGCTGTCCAAGGTTCTCTATCTCTATCCCGTGTTCATGACATAGTATAGTTGTTTATGTTTCAATGCGAGTATCGATTTTCTTTTCCTGGATTATTTAGATACCAAACTGGGATTAATTCGACGTAATAAACCTGAGTTTTTTTTTCTTGTACTCTCTGTTTTGGTTGTTGAGTTTAGGATTTGGGACTGACGAGAAAGCGATCATATTGGTATTGGGGCGTAGAAATGCAAGCCAAAGGAGGGAAATCAGAGAGAAGTATCAACAGCTTTACAAAGAATCTCTCATTGATCGTCTCTACTCTGAGCTGTCTGGTGACTTCAGGGTATGTATCATTTTCTTCTCTTTTCAAGATATTAGTTCCAAGGCATTGTTCCGATTTATGATTTCTCCATATCTGGAATGCTTATTGTCAATAATGCTAAGCTGGTGAAGATGATGGCCAATGAGCACATTCCTATGTTTCTGGGGTTGGCAATGAGCTGCCCAGGTAAGCCAATTTATTTTGGCAGCCTGTCAGCTAAAGCCTGATCGGAATTCGGGGTAAATTTCTGCTACGGACTAAGCCCCGAAACCTGAATCCAGTCCTGAGCCTGTAATTTTGTTTAATTGAAATACTGATCAAATCGGACTTTACTTATTGATTTAGCCCGACCCGGTCCCTTTTGTAACCCCTAATTTCTTGAACATGTTTGCTGGCGACCTGATTCATAGAACATCTGGGGATTAAGTTGTCTAACCAACTTGAGTTTTGAACATGATGTAACAGAAAGCTCTAATTTTGTGGACATATAACCCACCAGAAAGAGACGCGAGACTGGCAAATGAAGCGTTACAAGCTCGTAGGAAGGGCCTTAAAGAGCTGCAAGTGATAGTTGAGATAGCATGTGCTTCATCTCCTCACCATCTCGTGGCAGTGAGACAGGCTTACTGTTCTCTTTTTGATTGCTCACTTGAAGAGGAAATTGCATCTCTAGTCCCTCTTCCCCTAAAAAAGGTACTTGGCTGGACCTTGAACCCGAAACTCTATTTTTTTTCCCCAAGTCCGACCTGATCCGGAACCTGGCTGAATCGAATTTTGCATGTTTAACTTTAGATGCATGTTGTTCTTCACAGATTTTGGTGGGTTTAGTGAGCTCTTTCAGATACGATAAGGAATTGGTGAATGCTGATGTAGCCAACTCAGAGGCGGAGAAATTACATAACGCTATCAAAATGAAGCAATTAGACAGTGATGATTTAGTTTATGTACTCAGCACAAGAAGCTTCTCTCAGATCAGAGCAACCTTCAAGTCCTATGAGCAAAGATTTGGGAACCAGATTTACGAGGTTCAAGTGAAGTTAGCTAACTAACACAGTCCTTTTGTAACTTACAGGGTTCTATATGGACTTTGTCTTGACAGAAAAAAGATTTTTTCTTGCAGGATATCAAGGCTTCTGGAAATGGCACATTGGGATCTCTCTTGGGAGTGGTGATCTGGTGCATAGACACCCCAGAAAAACACTTCGCTGAGGTGAGTTCATTTCGTCTGTAGTTAATGTGATTCCATTGAGCAAATTGAAGTTGTCTTCCCACTGATTAGCAACATCTGAATGTTTGAAAGGTAATAAGAACCTCCATC
>JANQBM010000004.1:528103-540237 GCA_025594535.1 Erythroxylum domingense | reverse complement strand
AAAACAAAATCGAGAAGTTAACCGATTCAAAATTTTCACTGTTAATTCGATCAAACAGATTTGGCTTTTAAAACATTCTTTATAAGAATCTAAGAAGGGAGAAACACGCTTATAATTTTTTCAATCTACCTACAATTAGAAACCTTCAATTTCAGCACTTGAAATCCTCTATTTTGGTTACCATGTTCTATTTTTATTCTATTAAATTTTATTCACATATTTATCTGAGGTAATGGAATATGATAGAAACACCGTAATCAGAACAGACGATCTGATCTCTAATTTTAGACCCAAAAAAGAACACTATAAGAGCTTATTGTTAAGCGATCGTTTCACCACAAAAATTTAAGCTTTTTGTGTGTGATCAACTTAATTGGTTTAAAATATTTACTAACACACCTCCTCAAGCAAAGGCCTTTTTGGACTTGAAACTTGCACAAATTCACTTTATTTTGTGCTGAATAATAGGTGGACAGTAGAATTTAAAATCACGACCACTTAATCATAAAGACTTTGATACCATATTAAGCGACCATTTTATCATAAAAACTTAAACTTTTATATGTGACCAATTTAATTAGTTTAATATATTCTTTAACACTTATCACGTCCCAATAGCTTCATTTCAAGACAAAATGAGAATTGCAAGAAACAACATCATTATGAACACCTCAAAATGCTTTAGACATAACAGCAAGAAATTAGCAAATATTAAAGAAAAACAAAAAAAAGTGTCTACGACTCTCTAAATATTTATTTAATACGTATTTAAAAAATAACGATCCACAAAGAAAACGTCACGTCGTGGAACTCAAATCAATATATATCTGCGTGATGTTCGGTTAGTCGCCAACATGTACACTTCAACGAGTCTATAAATACACAAACGCAAACAACCATCTGTTATGTCCTTATTCCATGTAACTGAAACCTTAGAAATGTGTGTTCTGCAGCTTTCCATATTTACAATGACTCCTTAAACCACAAACGAGCTCAACCTTAAAGAAGATTCATCAGGATATTACAACCTCGTAACTCAATCCTGTCTAAAGATCACAGATTTTGACATGGAACCCTCTTGTTTTCCTTGGAAGTTCTCTTCCTTTCTGTATCTACTCTTCTTCATTTCCTACTCTTCCTCACATTTACTGCCTCCTGAGATTGCCAAATCAGCTATGGAACACAGGAACTACACGGCCGTGTCGAGTTTTAGGGTTCTTAACAGAAGAAGTTTGGTCTCATGTCCTGGAGGGAACCAGTCTCTGAGACTAGATGTTGTATCGAGAAGTTCTACTCTATCAGATGAAGAAACTGTGAAGGTGATCGTGAGTGGTGTAAGAGATCCTTCAAAGGGTGATTGGGTAGCCATGATTTCTCCTTCTGGTTCCAGGTAATTTGTTACAGAAGTTGGTGTTGATCAGTTTGATTCTGTTGATAATGAAGTTTTGAAACGTTGCATTTTCATGTATAGAAACAGTGTGCAGTCTTGTCCTCTGAACGCAGATCAGTACATACAAACTGGTGATTTAAGCAATCTTCCTCTACTTTGTCACTATCCTGTCAAGGTAATTGAACCATAAAATGTCCGATTCTAACATGCATGTGCTGTTCATACGTTAATAACCAGAAAGTAGGGAACTAATAGGTGGCTATTATTTGATGGTTATTAATAGTTATTTTTATTAAATAAAAGATTTTATTTTATAAAAATAATACTCTTAAAGTCAAAAACCAGTCTGGGAAAGGTTATAATGTACATAACTTCCTTTTTATATTGTTACAAAGAGATTGTTTCTAAATAATATTCTTATTATTTATATTAATACACTATAAAAAAATATTGTTTAGTGACGGAAATTATCGACGGAAAATATAAACATTTCGTCAGTAAATCAGGTTAGCGACGAAATTTACCGACAGACAAAAACGTTGTAGAAACGGCCGTATGTGATAATTTCCAACGAACAACTGAATGTCCGTCGATAAATATGCTGACAGGCACTTTAAAGTACCGTTAGTAAATATACCGACGGTTGTTTCTCTATAGTATTATGATAGTAAATTACAAAATTTTAAATTCTCTAATTTTTTAAAATTTCACTAATGCTGGAAAATGGCATGGCATGCAGGCACAATTCCTGAGCAATGATCCAGGATATCTAGCATGCAAGATCAAAGGAAGGAGATTTGCTGCGGCAAATTGCAGTGGAACATTAACTTTCGACGTGATAAACATAAGAACAGACATCGAATTCGCCTTCTTTGGTGGTGGATTCGAGACTCCATGCATTTTCGTCAGGTCCAAACCCCTGAAATTTGGAAATCCAAACAAACCATTATACGCACATCTCTCCAGCATGGATTCCTCTGCAACCTCGGTAACATCTTTGTCATCATCAACATCAACGTCTTTTGATCGATTTCTCCGTTAAGAAAAGAAAAGACAAGACATAATAAAAACTTTAACAAGCTTAGTTCATGTTATGTTGTGTGGTTACTTACTAGCTGAGGTTGTGGTTGGTAAGGAATTAAGTGGTAATTATAGGATGAGATTGGTGGAACCAACCAACACACATTACACACGGTTAGGAATGGGATTTATTATCCCAATACTCCCCTTCACTTGCAACCTTTTTTTAGGTTTGTTAAGTGAACTATTTAGAGTTTTTGCGCTCCAGGATTTTTGTTGAGTCATTGGGCCTTATAGGCTTTGATATCATCTTAAGCGACCGTTTCACTACAAAAACTTAAGCTTTTGTGCAAGGCCAACTTAATTAGTTTTATATATTCACTAACACACTGCTTTAAGTGAAAGCTCTTTGGGCTTGAAACTTGCACAAACTCACTCTACCTTGTGCTAAATTAATTAGATAAGAAATGGGTGAGTGTAAGATTTGAACTCACAACTACTTGGTCACAGAGACTCTGATATTATCTTGAAATTTAAGTTGGATTGAAAATGAGGTCGATCCAAAAGACTTAAGCCTTACAGAAGATTACTCATTCTCAATCTTTTATGCTATTGTTAAATGTTGTTTATTTTTTATGTGGGATTTATTATCCCAATAAGTATAAGTGTAGTCAAGTTTGGATAGGTGAGTTTTAACTCGAATCTAATTCATCTTAAATAAATGAGTCATACTTGAATTTAGGCAATTTTCGAACATATTTTAAAAATTTAAGTTCAGTTTTTGAATCGGAATTTGAGCTTTTTTCACTTTTAAATATATTTTTAATTTAATTCTTATATATACATATAATTATTTCAAGTTAAATCTCTGATTCTAAATCTTTTTAAAGATTGAATGGTCAATTTTATATTAGCTTTAGGCATTTTTTCATCCTTAATATTGAAATTATTATTGTCCGATGTAATCCAAAATATATGGTACGATTATTGATTTAATGCAGATGAGAGTAACATGGGTTAGTGGCGACAAGAAACCCCAACTAGTTCAATATTCCAATGGGAAAACTCTGACATCTCAAGTTACCACCTTCACTCAAGATGATATGTGCAGTGAGTCTCTCTATTTTCTATTCATTTCACTTCTGCACATTGGAACTGAAACTTACAAATTGTCCTTTAAGGTTATTTTGATTGAATTTAGAGTAAGTCCATTTGGTTTCAGTTCGAATTTAAGAATAATTATTCCCGACAAGTACGTAATTTGATAAAATTTATACAGGTAGTTTGGTTCTTCCAAGTCCAGCCAAAGACTTTGGATGGCATGATCCTGGATATATTCATACAGCAGTAATGACGGGCCTAACCCCTTCAAGCACATTCCCCTACAGATACGGCAGGTATGTACTGTATCAACATGATCTATAATGACTTGAAGCTTACATATTCCTAACATAAAAGTTCAGTGTTAGCGCATGCAATTCTCTGGATTGAACCTAATTTAATGGCGTTACTGTTCAAGTACAGTGATTCTGTTGGATGGAGTGATCAAGTTCAGTTTCGGACTCCACCTGCAGGAGGATCAGATGAAGTTAAATTTCTGGCCTTTGGAGATATGGGAAAAGCCCCTCGTGACGCTTCTACTGAACACTTCATACAGGTAAGTGATTCCGAAAGATTGCAGCAATTACTAACGATCTCGGACATAATTCTGATATGGCAATCCACAATTAAAAACCTTGTAATTATTAACCTGTAATAGCTAGAAAACACACCGATCATGTTATTTTCCTGGAAAATTATACAGCCAGGATCGCTCTCGGTGGTTAAAGCAATGACAGATGAAGTAATATCGGGAAATGTAGATTCTATCTTCCACATAGGAGACATTAGCTATGCAACTGGCTTTATGGTTGAATGGGATTACTTCCTCAATCTCATCACTCCCATGGCCTCCAGAGTGAGTTACATGACTGCCATAGGAAACCATGAAAGGTTGATAGCTGTTTAACATTTCTATACATGGAGCTATATATGATAGAAAAGGAGAGCTTATTGTGCATAAGATTTCAGGGATTACAAGAACTCAGGATCGTTGTACCAGTTGCCTGACTCTGGAGGAGAATGTGGAGTACCTTATGAAACCTACTTTCCAATGCCAACTCCAGCTAAAGACAAGCCTTGGTATTCTATAGAACAAGGAAGTATCCATGTCACAGTCATTTCAACTGAGCACGACTGGAGACCAAATTCTGAGCAGGTACAGTTCTTACTCCTCATTTCACCTTCCATTCACCGTTCAGTCACTGTGATAGGATATGTTAGTTTCAGAGATTATGATCAAATAACGACACTAATGTCTCGTGTTCCTTCAGTATCAATGGATGCAAAAGGACATGGGTTCAGTTGATAGATCAAGAACTCCTTGGCTAATTTTCACGGGGTAAGTTAAGTGCATCTGTAGAGTTCTCTTCCTTCTTAAATTGCACGTTAGGACTGAAGAAGAAACATTCACCAAATGCAGACACAGACCGATGTATTCGTCTGGAACTGGATTGTTTTCGGTCGACAAACTCTTTGCCGCTGCTGTAGAACCTTTGCTCGTGAAGAGTAAGGTGTTAGCATCCTCACAAGTGGATAGAGCAATTAATAAATATCAGTTTCTTTCTTCCTTTCTTACAAGTGTTCTTACAAACGTTTTGATGTGAACTAGGTTGATCTTGCTCTGTTCGGCCATGTTCACAATTACGAGAGAACGTGCTCAGTATACCAAAACAACTGCCTAGCTATGCCAACTAAAGACGGAAATGGAGTCGACACTTACAATCACACCAACTATGTAGCTCCTGTTCAGGCAGTGATAGGGATGGCTGGCTTCAGTCTCGATGGTTTCATTGAAACTGTAAGTCGGCATCCACTAAGCTTCGAATTATTGATTCCATTAACATTCCTTTCAAGCACAAGTTTCATACTTTAATGAAACATTTCCTGCTGACACCCAACATAACTGACACAAATCGCACTCTCACCAATTTCCAGCCTGGCAGCTGGAGCTTGAAAAGGATTTCACAATTCGGCTATCTAAGAGCACATGCGACAAGGCAAGAGATCAACTTAGAGGTCAGTAAACAAACCCACATTCCAAAAGATTACGTATCTACATATATATGCATATATGTGAGTATTGTGTTCAGACATCACCTAAGCAAATACAATTTTTTCTGAAGAATTTTTTAATTTTTGTTTCAGTTTGTGAATTCAAATACCAGAAAGATAGAGGACAGTTTCAGCATCATCAGAAAATAGATGGGGGGCATAGTTAACAGAAAGCAGAAAATATAGATAAGATGTGAAGGTGGAGTGTCGTACCCGTCAGATTGCAATTGTTTCATGTCAATGAAATAACGAGGGGATTTTCTATGTTTTTGCTTATACTTCCGGTATACGGATTGTGGTGTCCATCAATTTGGAACCATTTCGTACAGCTTTCCTTTACCAAGTTAATAGACGTTTAACTTAAAAAGTTTAAATTGAGCTTTGAGGTTTCGTTTCTCTCTTTTTTTTAGCACAACAACAAATAGAAAAGATGAACTAAATCGAAAAGAGAAAAAGACTCAACCGAATGCTGTATCAAAAGTTCATATGCGCATATCTACACTTGATATCCTCAACGTAAAAATGGAATTTCAATTTTCATCGCCCCAGACAAAATGGAAGATGTTCCTACTAGCAACTGCACTCACAGTGTTGTTACTCTGTTTTCTTAGCATCTCTGCTTGTGCACATGCATCCCCATCCTAGATCAATTAGACAAACTATATAAATCAGCAATGGAAAGGAAGGAATAG
This sequence comes from Erythroxylum domingense, assembly GCA_025594535.1. Classification (NCBI taxonomy): domain Eukaryota; kingdom Viridiplantae; phylum Streptophyta; class Magnoliopsida; order Malpighiales; family Erythroxylaceae; genus Erythroxylum; species Erythroxylum domingense. The sequence goes on along the minus strand of JANQBM010000004.1, from coordinate 533,982 downwards.
ATAATAAAACAGCAATGGAACACTAGAAAGATACATGTTTTAATTTTACCACTTGGATTATAATTGATATTTTTTTCGTGAAGAACATGAAGAACTCACAAGGAGAGAATAAGCTTGCGCAAGAGACTTGAGAGTTGGGTACAAATCAAGAATAGCCATGGCAACTTCCTCTGTGACTTGTGACACCTGAAATCATAAACATGAAGATTTTGTCAGGTTAACAAAAGGAAACACTTAGATAACAATCTATGTCTAGTTTCAAAATACCAACAAGAATATGCATGTGGGCGTAAAAAACATAAGCGTAACTATAGAAGAGACCATGAAAGCATTTCTAAGCCCAAATGTCAAGAAGAAAGCCCTTCCTTTTTCTCAATCAAAGAAAGGATAAATCAATTTCCGAAAAAATTTCTCTAAAATTTGAATCCAACATAGTATACAAGACATCAACTATTTCACCTAGCTGTTGGTCAAATAAATTTATACCTATACTTTTATTCGTACCCCTCTTGTAAGGAAAGCACTACCCACCTGCATGAGCTGCACTGCAAATACATCACCAACAGTCATTTTGTCTAGGTCTTGGCATCTTTTGACAAATTCATCAAAAGGAGGACAGATGCCTGTACTTTTGAAATTGTCACAGGGCAGCTGCGACGTATAATAATGAGTGAGTGCCAGAGTGAGATACCCGTACTTCTGTAGTGTATCAGGCAAGCTGTTAGTTCTTTGCACATCAAATCCTTCCAGAACCTCTGTTGTGAAGCAACTACACAGGAAGTTTAAAAGACTGTTAAATATATAGCATATACAAAATAACCAATTTCATATAAAAAGAAAATGTTAACATGCAGCCTCTAATTTCAACAGGTTATCATTCCATCCATGGGAATAGAATTTGAAACGAATAGTATGCTGATAGAACATATCAGGCATCACCATAGATAACTAGACATAAGTACACCTAAAACACCCATGAAATATATATTATTACCTTGTTTTTGCCAATTAACAATCAAAACCATCTATGAGTAAAATATCTAAGCGTCGAAAAGTTTACACAAGATTAGGGGCTTACGCTGTCTTGATGCTTTCAGAAGCTTCAGAATAGTTTGGATCTCCTTCAACAAGATATATCAACCTCTTAAGGCCACACCTCTAACAATATGCAAAATTCATACCCAAATCAGAGACGTTATAGCAATAAAGAAACATAGTTGTTAAAATTGGTTCTGGTAATTAATTATAAGCAACAATCTAGACTATAAAAACAAATACATAATTACTAAGAAAACTACATATTAAATCGTAACTTGCTACTTACAGCAAGTAAAAATGTCATGAGAAACTTTGAGAGTGAAATGCCAATATTATTGATCAAATTAATCAAGTAATTTTGATGGAATTAGCAATTCCTAAGCTTTAGTCCTCGATAACTCACTAACTGATCAGCCCCTTCAAGGTCCAAAGAATACTAACATCTCAGCTCTATGAAATAGCACATATGGAAATACTTCCACTTCCAAGTGTCATCAGGAAAATCATGTAGGCTAGTAATGCATCTAGTTAGATCAAGTTCTCAATTCTAAAACAGAAATAAAGACATAGAAAGACAATGGACATGTTTTTAACAAATCATAAAATTAAAGTTGGTAGAAATTCACACACTATAACAAATACAATAAACAGCACAGCAACTGGGGCAAGAAAGAAAAGGATATAAAAAATTGAGACATGTTAATAAGAATCAATACCAGAAGCCTCAGTTTCTGATCTTTATAACGGTTATCTGTGATTGAAGAGCGCAAATCATCAACTTTCTTCCTCTCAACAATAAAATCAAGAACATATTCAGTGTTGAAGTACTTATGGCGAGCTACCCAGATTCCATCACCAACTGGCAACCGTCTAACCTGGGGGATAGTCAACATAAAAACCACTATCAGCCCAAGGGCACCGGAATCAAAACCAGAAGCAAGAAACATGATCTTGGAATCATAGGAAGAAATCAATCTGAAGAAGAAATGGTGATAAAATGTTGGTTTATCTTTCATATCAGTATATCAAAATATGAAATTATAAATTCTGCATTCAAATTAAACTCTTAAGACATTACACAAAGGGATTACACTCCGAGATCTAAGCTTAAGATGCAAGAGATTTTTAAATCATCAGATTTATTCTGAAACTTTCAACAAGCCGACAACACATCATCAGCCACCCAATAGATTCTAGAGCAAGGACTGATACATTTTAAACCAAAGAACAATAGTCCACAAGAATTGATTTATCCATTACGACCCAGGTAACCTTCATTTATTGATGCATTAAGATATCAACCTGTTAACAATAAAAAAAGGCTTACTAATATTTTAATTTTATGTTCCTTGCAAATGTTGTCAATGAGTTTCCTGCCCCTGGACCTGCACATCACAAGGCAGCGTGTAATTTGTTAGGTATATCAACAATAAGTCAATGCACTTTCACAGCAATAAAATGATTTCAACAACTTACCCGTGACATGCAAACTGCTCTCTATCATCCAATATCAACACTATTTCATATGCATCCTCAAATTTCTCACCGTAGCTCAGAGGTGGCATGCTCAAAGGGTCTCTGCATGCTTTGGTACCAGTCACAGTACAATCCTGAAGGACAACAGGCAACAAGACACTAATATCTATACATATATATAAGCATGTGTGTGGTTATCAGAACAAGACAAACTAATATATGAGAGTTGAAAAAAGAACATAGAAACTTTTGACATATACAAGTTCATACGTACAAATGATGAGCAAGCCCTCAAATTAAATGAAGCAGGTTTACAGCAGGAAGAAGAGGACATTGGCATGTTGGCAGTGTCAGTGGCCAAATCCATCTGACTAGTTTGGCTGGCGTCAAATTGATCTAGACATTAAAGAGTGGCTCTTGTAAGAACAACATCTAAATTTACTAGAGAAGAGTAAAGAGCATAATTTACTATCTGGAAGGTAATGATAAACCATGTCTTGACGTATATGAAGTTGAATTCGATACGTCCTTTACGAAGGTTTGAGGTTTTGAATGCAGAACATAAACTTGATCTTCTCGAAGACGACACAGGACAGCTGGCCAGAGTGATGAGATTTGTTTGTTCTGGGAATCATTAGAAACTTCCATGAAAGCATGAACAACTTGCTCTTTAGAGAACCCCATGCGCATGAACTATACAAACGGTAAATTGAGTTAGAAGAGAAAATCTTCACTAAAATTATAGAGAATCAACCTTGGGAGCTAGGGAATATCCAGGCCAGATACAAAAGAAACACTGTATGAAGTTTAAGACAGTGGACAATTATGTTTAGAAGAGTCTTGGTGTTGTTAGGTGACATCCACCACCTTCCTTTCATGATATGGGGAAGGTTAAAGAAGAAGCAAAAGATCAAACAGCTTTTTCAGGAAGCTCAAAAGAACAGGACAAGTGAGAGAAGAATTATTACAACAGTATATGAAGACTTAACACTACAACTAGTTCATAAGGTAGGAGATAGATGATGGAGGAATGGAGAGAAGAGGGACAGAGGACAGATATGAAAAGAACCAAGGTTGGCAGAAAACCACACCCTCTCGAGAGAATCAATAGGGACATCAACAGATTTCTGCAGTCGACTGAAACCAACAGAAGAAGATGATTCTCCAGCAAAGTCAAGTTGAGTTGATTCAAGGTCTGATGCAACGTGGGTTTGCACATCAGAAGACCCTTCTACATTAGCTGAACATTCTCCAGGATCGATTAGACGAGATCTCATCAAACACTCACGAGCTGTTTCTTGCCCCTCCTCAGTGAGCATGTACCTATAAAGGAATGGGACATTCATCAGAACTCCAAACATTAAACAACAGGGTGAAGAAGCATGCAACATTTGCTCCATCACACCCATGGATCTATACACTTCCCCAAGGTTGCAAGACAACATATGTGTGATGTTCGAAACAATTATGCATGACAGAATGCTAATTCATCACCCTATTTAAACTTAAATATACAGATCTAAAATTAAAGGAAAAATCAGCATTCCATCAGGAACCACCACATTTAGGTATCATTGCATTAAAAAAAAGATGTCGAGTTTGACATTTCTGGTAGTCGAAATAAACAGGAGAAAATTGTAAATGTTCATCATTTGCTTGCTGTTTTGAGGTTGATATCAAGAAAATTAAGGAGGCAATATAAACAAATAGAAGCTATACTTTGCCGGGCAGCTCGATTTAATTACTAATCCCTTGGTTATTAATGTCTTCATGCAGTTCCAACCACTATACCAGTCCCTTGGAGAGCTTCCGAATTGGATTGGTTTCCCTTTTCCCTTTTCTGGCCTAATTGTATGAAAAAGGACGAAACAATCAATTTCAACATCCAGAAAAAGTGGATAAAAAGAAAGAGAGTGTTAAAAACACACCCAATTGGAACCCTAGAAAGCCCACTAGCTTCAGCTGCGTCAATGAGCTCCTTCTTTTGCATATACTCATTACCACTTGCAATGCCCCTGGGAAAAGAAGACACCTTAACCTACTCGAGCAGTCATGTTGAGTAGAAAGCAAATGACAAAGAGGCCATTCTTACCTGTACAGGGTAATCAATAATGCGTATGCAACCGAATTCTTTTGAGGCACATAACGTTTGGTGCCTCGACCGCACTTACCTACGTAATTAATAATCAAATATGGCATTAATTCAATATAAAGTGGTGCGAGTTTATGCAGAAATAATGATCAAATGCTATGATACCCTTATTCACTGAGTCTTCTGGCTCAGAACTTTCGCAGCCAGTATCAAAATACCCCTGCATTTGCTTTAAAATCCATTTTCCCACACCCCTGTCATCCAGATACTGGTGAGTACTTCAACAAAGTCCCAAAAAAAAATCTCAACTCAAAAATTACACACCAAAAACGGTAAAAGGAAAGTAATGTACTTGATCTGAGACAACTCCTTGAGGTTCCGGATGGGAGCTTTAGCGCAACAAACATTGTTATAAGCCTTAGAAAGAGTAGCATCAAGTTTCTCGGATATTCCTTTAGGCTTTTCGGCCAATTCCTTTCTCTTTTGCAACATGTAGGACACAAGTGGCTCGTTTTCAGGGCACAGAACCCGTTTCTGGTTCTCCATCGTTGGGAATTTCAAGGGTTTTCAATGAATTTGGAGATTCCTGACTAATTATTCAATCCTTAAGATTTCGATCGATTCGGGAATCGTCGGACATGTAGTGGTTTACGGTTTGTGGAGAGAGTAAGATCGGAAGAGAAGTTGATGAGTGTGTAGAATCGGAGAAATGTGGTTGAGAAGAAAGAGCGCGAGGTTTGTTTCTTCTGAATTTTCAAGATTCTGGGCCTGACCTTGTCAATTGTTTCTTTACCCAAGCCTTAATTGGGCCTACTTGGGCCCATTTCCTACTTTAAGACTGACAACGCGAGCTCAATTATGAAATGTAACATAACATCGTACAGACGAACAAAATCCTCGTGAGAGAGTTTCAGAGTTCACGCCCTACTCGTTTGGAGCTCCATGTTTCTCAAACCTCCAAATCCACGAAAACCCGAGGCCTCTTAAACAGACACATACTATATAAACTCACACACACATTAGGCTATGTTTGATTGAGGGGTTGAGAATAAAAAAGGATGGAACATAACACGCTTCCATTATTTAGTTGAAAGTTTTATAATGGAATGAGATGGAAGCAGAGGGTTTCATATTACGTTCCATTCTATTCTAAACAGTGAAAATAAGAAACCTCCGATTCGGAGGGTTTAGGATGAAACGTAAACTAATAAATGTATACTACCTAATATACCCTCAATAATTTTTCGTAATACCAACTATGACCAAGTCATAA
>JANQBM010000004.1:513006-523328 GCA_025594535.1 Erythroxylum domingense | reverse complement strand
TATATAATTAATAATAAATTGTATATAATTAATAAAAATTAATAAAATTAATAAAAATTTTATTAATGAAAATAAAATTATATACAAATTATTCTTTAATTGTTTGTATATATTTCTATATAAATAAATTATTTTTAAATATAAATCATATAGAATAAAATAAAATATAATATAATATAATTTATTAAATAATTATTAATAATATTTTTATATAATTAATAATAAATTATATATAATTAACAATAAAATAATAAATTTTTTATAATAATCATTTTAATATAAGGGGTATATTAGTCATTTATTATACATTACATTCTATTCCATCCATTATCCGAACAACATTTCATTATATTACATTATAAACCCTTCCATCCTTCCCAAATAACGTATCACTATATTACATTCGATTTCATTATAAACCGTTCCTTTCCGTTTTATTCCGTTCCCTTTCATTCCATTAATTAACATCCAACCAAACAGGCCTAAGAGGAAACTAGCTTTAGGTACACACACAACAATGGCCGCTCTTATCATCAACCACCACTACCTGGCACGGGTTGTTCTGGCAATCTCGGCGATGTTCATGTCTACCGACAATCTGGTTCTGAGCCAAGGTTGCAGAGGTGATTTGCAAGGTTTAGTAACAGAATGTGCGAAGTATGTTCAGAAACAGGGACCTAGGGTCGTTGAGCCGTCACAGGCGTGTTGTGATGTAATAAAGAGTGTGGATGTTCTGTGTGTGTGCAGCCATATTACCAAAGACGTTGAAGATGTTCTGGACATGGATAAGGTTGTCCATGTACTGGATTCCTGCGGGAAGCCCCCTGCTCACGGCATGAAATGTGGAAGTGAGTATTAATTAATAAGAAGATATAATAAATATACGTATTTTTCTTATAAATTGATCTATTTTAAAATTTCATAGGATAGGACACATTGTTTATTTTATTACTAAATTAATATTTTTGTTAAAATTTTTAGGATATCTTTAAACGATCACACTAATGGATGGCAACAAGACGGGGCAGGGGTGGGGGCGGGAGTACCTTCCCCACCTCGTCCCTGCCTAGCACCCCCACCTTCTGTCTCTGATTCCCGATTTTTAAAGTAGGAATATTTTTGTCTCATTCTCTATCCCCAAGATTCATATGAAGTCCCCGCAGGGATTAGAATATCCGAATCTTCACCCTGCATCTATATAAAATTGGTTCATATAATTATACCAAACTTTTAGTAAAGAGTATAAAAATAAAAATATATAATATATTTCTAAAATTATCGTGAACAAGGATCTTTACGGAGCGGGGATTATTCAACCTGTCTTCATTCCTGACTCTGTCTTGGGGGTTATATTTGTCCCATTTCTGTTTTTACAGGGTAATTTTTTTTGCCAATCTCCGTTCTGAACAGGGAATTCCCGTGGGAATCCCCTAACCCCGAACTCAAATTGTCATCCCTAATCACACGAGTTTTTATCCGTCAAAATAATAAAAAATATTATTTTAATTAAAATATATTTTGTAATATTATAAAATTTACACATCAAAATTGCGTACTATTAGATTTGTTTAAATTCTAAGACTTGCTTTGGAAGGCTAATGGCGGTTAATAACCTGCTGAAATCAACCTGTTGAAACGTGAAGATAGATGTTTATCAAGTGCGGTTATGGTTGTTGAAAAAAGATAAAATGAATAAAAAGCTCATTGATTGAATAAACTAGTAATTGTTGTATAAATAATTAAAAATATATTATTAGTGTCATAAATTTAAAAATATAAATAATAAAATATTAAATTAAAAATTTATAAATAAAATAAATTTATTAAATAAAATATTTCATAAAAATATATATTATTCATATAAATTCAAATATTTAAATATTAAATTAAAATAAATAAAATAAATTTAGTAAATAAAATATGTTGGACTAATAAGGTAAATTTGTTTTTTATTACTTGAAGATGTAATAAAAATAATAATTATTATTATCATTGTTGTCGTAATGCATGTCAACGATTTCTGAATTCTCAAAATAGATAAATATTTTTTATCATTTCTACCCAAATAAATGTTATATTACGAATTCATTATTAATTATTTTGAATAAAAAATGTTTTATTTAATAAACTGTGATTTTTCAAAAAAATTACTGAATTACAATTTTCTTAATATTCGTTTGTTCTGTTGCAGATTTCACAGCTCCATATCCTATTTCTTCTGAAAGGACATGCTCCTTAGTTTTGAATAAGGGTAAAATAAATTGTAGCGAGGATGTTATTGGATGGAAAGCTCTATAAAATATCAATGCAGGCAATCAAATCGGTACCTAAACCTTTTGTTTACTGATGCTTCGTTCACTGCTTCCATTCTGGTCCACCCAGTCGAAGTAACAGGATTAATTCAAGATATTTAAATTTTAGATTAATTTAAAATTCAATTCTATATAAAACGGTATTATTTTATAATTTATAATTTATAATTTGATCGATCCAATTTTAGAGAGTGTAACTTTAGGTCATTTCCAATCCATCTCTAAAATAAAAGAGATTGGAAGGTACAACTTTAACACGTGTGTCGTGAAGAGAATTTGTGAGTTCACACTGGTATAGAATCTAGGCTATCGTCGAATCGAGCTTGAAGTTAATTTCAAGGCAGTGTTCGATCTTCTGTCTTCTGCAGACAGTCGTTCCATGACACCAAACCCAATCGTCCAGGATATTCATGAGCTGTTTATTAGAAAATGGACTGTTGCTCATCGGCACATCTACCGAGAGAGCAATAAATGCGCCGACTGGTTAGTCAAATATGCCGGCACATTTGACATTGGCATCCATCATTTTAACACAACACCTGTTGGGTGCCACTTGCTCCTTTTACAGGATATATCGGGAATTTGTTTCCCTAGACTTAACGTATAACGTTTTTCGTTTGCTTCCTTTTCAAAAAAAAAAGGAACCAGTGCGCAAATATCTTGATTGCTTTCGTAGTTCTAGCTAGCCCAGGCATACATATTCTGTTGGAGCCTTCGTTGCCAGTTCTGGATTTTATTCATCGGGACAAGCAAGGAGCTGTGTACCAAAGAGCCATGCGACAGACTTGTTTGATTAAGTTTTGAGTGTTTTTCTTTGTAAACACAAAAAAAAAAAAGCACTAAAATGAAGAAGAAATAGACTTCAATCTACCAGCATTTTCTCCTCCATTTTGGAGAGATTACGTAGCATCTCTTCGTTATTATTCATTTTTTTATTTTTCAAATTTTTGTAATTATAACTTTATAACAAATTTAAAGTTTAGTCTCATATTTATACACATTTTTATTATATGTTTATAACTTTATAATTATTTACTTATGAATAAATATTTTAAATAAATAATTTAATAGAATTAATAGAGCATTTATAGAAATAATATACTAATTTAGATCATTAGATGGATTATGCTATATTTATTTTAAGTGACAATATTATCTTTTAATTTTTTTGGTGTAATGATTGTTCTGTACTTTTTTTTTTAATGTTAAAATGTTTTCGATCTTGTAAATTTTAATAAAATTTGATGTTTGATATTACGTAATTATATTGTCATTTATTATAATTAAATAATATAAAATAATACAATATATTTCATATATTATTTCATTTGATATTATCAAATAATAAATTATAGTTTAATTGAAATTTTATTATTTATCATTTGTTAACATAAAAATATAATAACAATGATATTGTGAATAAAAATATAGGTAAGAAAAGTAAAGTTAGTTAATTTTATAAAATAATTTTAATAATCATTAACAAAAGGTAAAAGAGAATATGTTGATAATATTTTTTCAGTGTGAAAATTAAAATTGTAGATTAAAGTGAGAAGTACTATAACATCTCTAAAAATAGAAAAAATTCTACTCTATTTTAGAAAAATGGATTAGAGATGCCTCATAGTTGAAAAAAAGTAATTTTACTAGTTATTTCAAAACTCACGCTAAACTAAAATATTAAATATAATAATATCATATTATCATTATCACACTCAGTCTGAAATATCGCAATAAAACGGAGTTTGAGAAAATCTGATAGTACACAACCTTATTTTTATATAATAGAGAGGTTGTTTTCAATAGATTCATATGTAAATGTGATAGTAAAAAAGTAATGCAGGTTAAATATAATAATATCATATGATGGGTTTTAAAATGTAAAATGCAACATTATACAATAATTATATTTTGAAAAATTAAATTAATTAGCTTAACAAATTCATCTGTGAATTAGATTTAATAAACTAAATTTAAGTTTAATAATTTTTAAATTTAGTTAATTATAAAAATTATTTTAATTTGAGAATTTCGCTATATGTTGAACTTGTGGCTTGAGTCTCGAATCTTCGCTTGAACTTTAATTTAAAAAGATAAAAAGTAAAAAAGTCTTACCAAATGCCAACCGACCTAAGCAATTAACAAATACTTATACATGTACCTGGACCGAATATGAAAAACATAAAAATATCTCACTGCCGTCTCAAACACCAACCGTCCGATAAAAGTGCAGCCCTCTCGTCCGTTGATTGTGGCCCCATATCTAATCATTTGTCCTCAATCCACTAGCCATAAATCACGCCCTCTCATACACGTGTCCATAACACTCACGGGCTTACCGGCTAGTACCGGTTAAAAACTACAAATATATAAGCAGAAGTGAAGTGAGGTGTATGTAACCTCAAGTTTGGAGTACGAAGCAACTAGGTTCGGAACTGTCGCTTGTTCTTCTGTTCTTCGGTCTCTCACCTTATCCGTCTAGGATTTGTACTCCTGCTACAAGCAACCTAGGACTAAGTGAGCTTGGTTTGAGATCAAGCACATTTATGTGATTTGGTTTCTGGGTTCTTGTTAGTTTTGAGTTTTTTGACTGGTTTGTTTGTCTGATTGTTTGTTTGTGTAGATAAAGGTTTTGATCTGGACGATGGCTTTGGTGGCGGGTCAGAGATCGACGTTAAACCCTTACGCGCCTTTGTTTGTTCCGGCGGTTTACCGGCAAGTGGAGGATTTCTCGCCGGAGTGGTGGGAGCTTGTGAAGACTTCGACATGGTTTCGTGACTTTTGGCTGAGTCAACATCCAGAGGGCAGCTTTGAAGACGATGTGGTGGATTCACTTCCAGATAGCTTTGATCTGGAAGTGGATGATGCTCAGTTCGAGGAGATGATGATGGCCATGATGGACGACGATGATGGGAGTGTTGACTCGATGATTGGATCTCCTAAAATGGAAAAGCAGCATCTTAATGGTATGATATATTCTTCGTTTGCTGTGATCTGTTGTTTAAGTTTTGAGGGTTTATAGTTGCAGAGTAGATACCAGAGATCTAGCAGTTTGAAGGTGGTATATGGGTATTTTTGCATATATAGTAGCTAGGGATGCCAATCTGACCTGGCCGGACTGAAGTCAACAGGTCAGCTCTGATTCCTTACCCGAATCGGTTTGGACTAAGTATGTCAATGGGGGGGGGGGGGGGGGTCCACAGTCACGGTTGCCCATTCTTGTCCTGCCTCCCGGCCTGGGGACCGGGCTATGGACTGGCTGGCCACGTGCGAGGCCGCCCGTGGCCCGCCCATTAATATTTTTAAAGCAGGCTCCGTGACTCGCCCAATCCGGGCCAAAAAGGGCCGGACCATAATTGACATGCCTAGTTCGGAGTGTTTCAGTCAAAATGATGTTGACCCTATCGGCCAGTTAACTCCGGACCTCCGGTGCTCGATCTGCATCGGTTTGGACTGTTTTGCTCAAATTTATGTTGGCCCTATCGGCCTGTCAACTCCGATGAGCTTCGGTCGAGATTGGGCTGCAAAAAGGATACCCACATAGGCCCTACTGGGCTTTGGATTGCCTGATTTGGTTGTTCTGGCCTGGTCCACTGCCATTCTTTGGGATTGGTAATGAGCCGGAGTGAGCTTTGGATTGCCTGCTCGGGATGGTTTGGCCTATTCCACTGCCATTATAGTTAAATGATATATGGTATAGGATTGGTAATGAGCCGAATCTGACTTTGGATTGCCTGATCGGGTTGGTCCGGGGTATTTAAGTGCCATTATAGTTGAATGATATATGATATAGGATTGGTAATGGACCGGATTGGGATATGCATTGGACCAAAAAGGTTGAGCTTGATCTCGATTTGGGCTAAAATTCAGGTTCCATATTAGTTTAGGTTGAATTGGTCATACCTAGAGTTTGAAGCCCATAAATTGATCTCGACTTGAAGTCGGAATGAAAAGATCTGTCATTTGAATTATACGATCATGGAGAGTATATAAAGATCTGTCATTTGAATTATATGATCATGGAGAGTATATTGTTTTAACTTGCATTTTCCCTGTTTCAGGTTTGCAAGGCATAGGTTCAAAAGTGGATTCTAAAACCATACTGAAGGACATCACCATGGCAAAACCTCCGAAGGAAAGGAATAATCCCAAATCGCCATTAGTGTCTCCAAAGCATCAAATGAAGCCAGCGTATTGTGTTAGCTCCCAGTGCACCCCTCGACGCATTCACCAACCTCGTTGAGAGGGATAGAGTTTGACACAGTAAGGTAAGGAAGGTACAATGAGGTTGCAACTTCTTGCAGGACAAGTGAGTAGTCCTCATCTGGACTAAGGTTAGGCAGCATGTATATATAAGTGTTTTTCTTATGTTGTTGGGTTATTCCCTCTCTTCCATTGTATGGTATCTTGAGAAGGTGTCTTGTAATGTAAAAAACGGTAATAAAATTCCGAAAGAGTGGGAATGCTTCGGCTGCAAATTGGGTGTCTTTATTGAGTTTGGTCCTAGCAAATTGGAATTCGCGTTTGTTTGGTCCTATCGAGTTGCCGAAAATGTTTGGTAGTTGATTTTACTTATTTTCCTTTTTTTTTTGTTTCCCGTTGAGTAAAGGTTTGGGTCGACGGTAAAAGGGCTCGACCAGGTTGGTTGGATCAAGCTGATTGGATTTTAAGTCTTGTCTTCAAGTTTTAAGTTGGATTTGGGTTTGGATCCTTCAGTTTGGTTTGATAAGACAAATTACGAATTGTTTTGTAATGTATTTTAAAAAGTATTTTTAAAAAATTAAATTAATTTTTATCATTGTTTATAATATAATATTTTTTTAAAATAGTATTTTTAAAAATTAAAATTTTAGCAATTTTTGTATATGAATTATAAATTTAGTTTGTAATTTGTATTTATTTAAGTATTGATATGATTTGTTAAAATAATTTCTTAAATTAAAGATTTATTTTTATATTAAAATTTTATTAAGTCTTTTATTTTATCCTTTATTATTATTTTTACGTATAATGACTATGATTTTACTAATATTAGACTATAATTTTAAATTATATTATTTACGAATTATCACATACATTTGATAATTTATTGAACTACGTTAAATAAGGATGGTAGAGAGATCTAAAAACAGGTTTAATCTGATTTGAAGTTAATTCACTCGAAGATTAAACTTTAGTTTAGGTTTAAATTTGGGAAAATGTTAAAAGTTTGTATTTTTTTATTATTGAATAACGTATTTTTTGAAATTTTAAAAATTATTATTTTGTATTTTGTGTCTACTCTCTTTAAAGGAATCTAATGTTCTATTATGTTCTGATCATATTTCATTAAATCTCATGCACACATTTACGTGAATTTCACATAGACGTATGGATGAGATTTAATATAACAAGATTGGTACAGAGTAACTAAAACAGAAGATTTGAAGGGTCAACTTAGGTTAAATTAGTAAAAAACTTAATTCAATACAACCTATTTTATACTTCTACCTAGGCTTGGTAATGGCTTAGGTAGGGCCCATTTGGGCACAAGTTGGGCTAGAAAATTTTTGCTCGGGTTCGGGCTAAGCCTGAGTTTGAAACTCGATCTAACTAGATTTTTTATATTTTTAAATTAAAAAATAAAAACAATATTATTTTTTAGATTTCTCAAGTTTTGGGCCGAACAGCACAAGTTAAAATCCAACCAAAAATCCAAAATTTCTTTTGAAAAACGTTGGAATTCCGCTCGAGTTGGAATAAAACCGAGCCCAGCTTTAAATGTCAATCCTGGTTCTACCACTATAAAAAAACATTAAAGACAAGCGACCAATCCTGATCCAACCGAAACAGTAAGGCGGCAAACCTAACCCACCAAACGACACTCCAACTTTAAGGAAACAAAGAACAAATTAACATCGCTCTCAGACAAAATTCCCGGAAACGGGTGGAAAAGAAAACAAGTTCCTGCAAGCCAAAAGGTTCCTGTCACCAGCCACTGATAAAAGAAAATGGTAACTGTTCTGACAGGAAAAGTTCGTTCTGTTTAGTCGTAAACTAATCAGAAATTGTCGCTGAATGTATAGGAATGTCCAACGTTGTATCTTGTCGCCTACGTCCAACGACCAATTCAATGTCAATCAGCAAAGTTCGGAACTTCCAGTAACTTGCAAGGAAACCATGTTTGTTTTCTATCCATCCTTCAATTTCATCGAAAGATTCTCCCAAAGACTCGTAAAATATTAGAGATGATAACAATGGCTCGGTTCGATTGTCGTTATCGAATTTTAAGGATACTTGTTTAGAAATTCATTTAGATCAATTTGAGTGAAATGGTATTGTTTTGTTTAAACTAATTAAGTTTCGGATTATTCAAATTCGATTAGACAGTCCTGTGTTCAAATTGATAGAATGAAGAGGTATGAGGTCAAAAAATCTTGTGTTTGATTCCCCTTATTTACGCTCTCTCGATCGAGCTTGTCGTGTAGGACTTATCTAGTATTTGGTTGACGTGATTTGCAAATTATTTCATCAATCCGAAAATTTACCTGGTACTCATCAAAAAAGAAATGACTGTGGATTTCTTCGTTAAAAAAAAAATGATAAACTTTACCTAAAATATGTATTAAATAAAATTACTTGAGAATAAAAATAAGATGAGTTTATTAATTAAATTTAAATTATTAATTTGTTAAATAATTTATTTGAAAGTACATAATTTATATTTTTTATAAATAGAAATTATGAATTTAGCCAATATAAAAAATTAAATATTTATAACTTCGCTTTGGAATTGACCGGATAAATTAATTGAGTAGCTAAATAATTTATTTAAGGTACGAAGATTTATTTATTGTCAAAAGAATATAAATTACGAATGTAACTAATTACACATATATGACGTCGTTTCGGATATGATTGATCATGCAAGGATAAATTATCAGGTTGATCAAGGAATGTGAACGCCATTTCTTTCTGACTTGCAAAGTTGTCATCCAATGAGTCTTGTGGAGGCATAGATTCATCTCCCTTCTTCTCGATGGTCGGTCGGTCCATTTTGTTTATTACAATTACAGCTTGACTCAACCCATATGGAATGTATTACGAAACTTACTTGAAAACTATATATTATACCTGTTATTATTTTTAGGATGCAACAATTACTATTTTAATAACGTTTTCATAGTACCAAGGAAGCCATCAGAAATAGAAAATTTTGACGTGGTGGAATAATAGTGAAGGATATCTTTTAAAGTTTATTAAAACAGTCGAGTAAATTATTAGACGCTATTTACTGTAAAGCTCGCACAACGTATTTATCACGTAAGAAGTCCAATATGTTTTTTTAATTACGAATTGCGGACAAATCGTTCTATCATACTACTTTACTTTTCAGCACAGGTGTATAAGGAAAATTCTAGCGAGGCAGTTGGAAACCGTAAAATGGTTATATTCATAGGATTTTTACGCAAGGACTCCTAGCTTAACTAGAGACAAGCAGAGCAGTACTTTGCAGCTTATCAGGTATTGGTAGATCTAGGCACTATATTAAGTATATTCTTTGGTTTTATTTTATTTTTATTTATTTATTTATTTTAATTTTTAGCATATCAGTTTTACTCATTTACTCTTTTGACCTGCATCACTTTTTTATTGTAACATTTACATGTGAGTCTATTTGAAACAACCTCTCTATTGTGTAGAGATAAGATTGCGTACTATCAAATTTTCTCAGACTTTACTTTGTTGCGAAATTTCGGACTGACTGATGATGATGATAATACTGACAATAACAATAAGAATTAGTCTTTAGAGAAGTTGTTGAGTGCAAGATTTAAGGTTAGAGTTCTGATAGTGACAATGTGAGAGTTTCATCTAATATGATAACTCCTTATACACATCAAACACAAGATTCCTTTTTTAAAAAATTGAGTAAGATTAAGCTATAATTTACTCCTCTACTACTTTATCAAACTGGAGTATTGGGGCACCTGAGTAGGCAAGTGCAAGAAATAGTTGAATAATAATTCA
>JANQBM010000004.1:472838-490679 GCA_025594535.1 Erythroxylum domingense | reverse complement strand
TCTTTAAGTTTTATCTAATATGTAATTATTATCAGTAATAAAATCATAACTACATTAACATTAACAACTAAACAGATACAAAAAATTAAAAATGAAAACTATAAACTAAAAATTACAACAGAAAAACAGAAGTATAATCAAACGGTTCGAAGTTTAGATAATTTTGATAAGTTTGGGATGGGACAATTTGAATCAAGCTAGACTAAATCCTTAAACTTAAATCTAAAAATTTTTTCTATGCTTAAGCTCAGTCTAAAGTTAATCTAATCGGATTTATTCATTGACTTCAGATTGGATCGTGTTGAATCCAAACCTTTTTGGTAAGTCTAATGCTATCCAACAACTTGAAAACTATAACCAAAGCCAACCTACCATCAACCAATTGATTTTTTTTTGTTAACCTATGAAGTGTATTAGGAGGGTCTTAACTATGAGAAGATGTCTTTTAAGTCATCCACACTCAAACTAATCTTTACCGACACCAGATCAGCGCATAAAGAGTTAAGTACTGGCCAAACAGATTTTTTCATTTCTAAAATTCGGACTTGAGACCTATAATTAAAAGATGAGAGTGCCGAACTACTCACACCAACTATATTTAATTACCAACAACTAATTGATGAATACGGAATGAAACGTAGCCATTTCACTCCATAACATTGCGGCAGAACTTAGGTAGTAAGTCGGGAGATGTCAATAGTAAAACATTTGAAAGAAGAAATATTATATGCGGTACTAACATAAACTCGTCTCTTCCAATTGATTCAATCTTGGAAAGGCACCACCCAAGTTCCAATGGAGTTCAGGCTAACGGCTCAAAGATTAAAGAACTGTTAATGCAGTTCGCCACCATTGCCATGCCATTGGATCTTGATATGGAAGATTGCTCCTCCTACGTATATATGTTGAAAGTACATTTAACTGGATGCCATCTTAGACTTAGACTGATCAGCTGACAGTTGCTAACCTTGTTCCTCTCTCCTTGAATCTCGAGTCAAAGAAAGATTATCATTATCTGTTTACTAATGTATCGCTAACATATACATGTGGTAAATTAGAGCGAATCCTGGATGTAGGCCCGGTAAAAATTTTTTCGAATCGATAACTCGATCATATCTTATTTAGAAAAAATTAGATTAAAAATTTTTGACCAAATTTAAACTGAATTGATCAATTTTTGTCCGAATTAAAAATAAATCTGACAAAATGTCGAAATTTTTAAAATTGGTCAATGCCAAACATTTAAAATCAATTAAAATTGGCCAATCCGAATTTAAAAAAGATAAAAAAAAATCATTACTTTATTCTAATTTATTGTATTAAGTTTTGATTGATTTTTTTTAGTGAACGTATCACAGCCAATTTCTCCCTTTTTTTTTGAAAAGACGAAGAAACAAATTCTATTTTTTCTCCTATTTAGTATGGCGACGAAGAATCAATACGTTCTAAGAAGAAAATGTTAAATATCAATCTCATTGATCTCATAAGTATCATACCAAATCTCATCAATTGAATCGTTTTTTCGAGAAATACGAGACATCTAAGTAATACAAGTAAAAAGATTTATTCATTGATAAGAAAAAAATGAACAAGTCACAAATTACGCACGTAATGCTTATTTTACTGTTTGTTTTATTAGGTTCAAATTTTGACTATACTTTTTTTATTCATTTCATAACCTAATTTAAAAGGAAAAAATCCGAACGATTGATTAATCCTTTGAATCTAAATCTGAAAAAGTTTTTATTGAACTCGTTGCTTTGCCAGATCTGTCAACTGCTTAATCAATTCTTTTTTTTTAAGACTAAAAAGATATCTCTGTTTTCATCTTATCTTTCTTATTCCTAATTGTCAAGAATTTGAACAAAAAATGGATACATCTAATATCAAATTTTTTCACCCGAAATGAGGCCTTTATTAAGTTTTGATTTTACTCGATTTTCTTTATTTCCATATCAAAAAGAAGAAAAAGAAGAAAAACTTCTTTGAGAATATCAAATAAAAACTTTGCAATTTTTATTCAATGCAGTTATATTCGATATACACAATAAAACAATTAGAAAAAAATCCACGGGAATAAAAGAAATAACTAAATAAATTCCTCGATGGTCATACAAATTAATCGACAATTTTGAACAGCTAGAAAGAGAAAATGAAGCAAACATAGCAGCAAATCCTGAAATTCGTTCACGAATATAACACAAGTATAAATGTTTTTTATTCAAACCATTTAAAATATTTTTATTTTATATTTTTTTTATATTTTATAGAAATCTATTAAAAAGATATTAAGAGAAGTTTAGCCTGCTCTATGATGTCTCAATTGGGTTATACGATGTTAGCTTTAGGTATGGGGTCTTCTCGAGCCACCTTATTTTATTTGATTACTCATGCCTATTCGAAAGCTTTGTTGTTTTTAGGATCTAGATCCATTATTTATTAAATGGAAGCTATTGTCGGGTATTCTTCAGATAAGAGCCAAAATATGATTCTTATGGGTGGTTTGACAAAGCATATTTTATTTACAAAAACGTTTTTTTTATTGAGAACCCTTTCTCTTTGTGTATATTTTAAAAAACCTCTTGGAGGATCTACTAAGGGAATGTAAGAGGAATGCTATTAGAAACTTGTTCTTTTTCTTTTTTTCACAAATAAAAAATCCGTATCAAATTCGGATATAAGAAATATTACCATATATAACACAAGATTTTTCCACAAATTCTTTCTAGGTGAGCTTCTTGGGCTGTCATTATACCTCGAGAAGTCGAAATAATTACAATGCCCATCCTACCTAAAATTTTAGGAATTTGTTGATAGTTAGAATAGATTCGTAGACTGAGTCAACTAATCTGTTTTAAATTTAGATTAATTCTATATGTTCCTCCTCTATTCTTTCTATGTTGTAAGATAAAAGAAAAAATATATCTAGTTGAAATTCAATTTCAAAATTCAAATGAGACTAGTAGTTAATTGGTTAAAAAATAGAAGATTGATAAAAAAGCCTATTTATATGTAAAGGTAAAATATCAAATCTCATAGTCCTCCGATATAAATAATATAAACATAATTAATTAATATAAACATAATTAACGCAAGTTCAAAAATCAGACCCAAAATACACAATACAAAAGAAACTCAAATAATTCTCTTTTTTTATTATTCTTATCAAGATCAAGTAATAATTTTACGATAAGTCTCTATTCTTTTTCTATGTATATAAATTTTTGCAATTTTGAAAGTTTGTTTCAACCTATTGCTGCTTTTTACGAGGCACAAATAGAAGAATTTGTCTTGGAAGTAGAAGAACTTCTAAAACTACGAGAAACCCTCAATAGAGTTTATGCATAAAGAACAGGCAAACTCTTATGGATTGTATCTAAAGACATGAAAAGGGATGCTTATATGTCAACAACAGAAGCTCAAGCTCATGGAATTGTTGACCTTGTAGCAGTTGCATAAAAAATAGCAGAAATTTCCTGCAAATCATGATTTGAGATTTTCTTATCAAGGTTTAATATTCTATTAATTAATATAGAAAAAATTTAATCTCTCAGATCATGGAGTCTTTCGGACATGAAATGCGAGATATGAAGAGTTTGATGAAGAAGAATTTGTTATTTCTTGCATGCTTTATTTTGTCTGAATTTATAATATGAACAATGTGATTTAATGATTTTAGATTTGGTGTACGGTTTGTGCCTTTGTGACTTTTTGCTATAATTTTGTTGGAGATTTTGAATTTGGTGATTGTATTTTTATTTTTTTGAATTTTGTTGTAGACTTACCATTTGTTTGGTTTAAACTTCAATTAGATAATTATAATTTAGCTTTCTTTGCTATAATTTTTTGATTAATTTTACAAAGAAAAAAATGAGAAAATAATGATGCAATTTAATGACTCTTTATTATTAGTTAAAATCGAACAAGTCGATTTTGAACAGAATTAAGTATTTTTTAATTCGGTTCACTTCCAAGTTAATTTGATAAAAAAATTTAATTTTAAACCAATTTAATATTCTAAAAATTTTACCTTTATTTGAATGGTTTAAAACCGATTTTTCATCAAGCCTACGTGAAAGTTTAAAGCCGAGGAAGCACTCGGGGAAATTAGGCCTAGAGGTCATAATGAATGTAAACAATATCCTTAGTCACGTTTCTGATCCATGTCCGCCAGCAAAGCTATTCTATGATAAAATGGATTAGACAGACTGCACTTGTCTCACTCAACTTCCCTCGTTTTCCTTTGGACTTGGCCCTATCCTATAGCTAATGTAGTGTAGGCAGGCACATGGTTTTCGGAGAAAAACAGCTGCGGCCGACGTCAATTTGTCGTAGTACAAACCAACGAAATTGACATGTCAGGCGCGTGATATTACAGTTTTTTTTATTCTAACCCATATCTCTATTTTTTACATTAAAAAAAATTCTTAATATATTTTTTTACTTTTTATAAATAATTATTAAAAAATTAAAAAATTAAAAAAATGACCAATAATAAAGAAATGCTACAGTACCATTCTCCTCTATTTTTGTATTTCTTGAAAGACATTTATCGGATTGAATGATTTTGTGCGTACTTCTATTTATGATTGTTTTGTTTTATAAGATAATGATTTATTTTCTTTCTGCTTCCTTCCTTTCAGTAGTTTTTCAATGGTTCAGAATTATTGAGATTTTTACACAGACATAAGTGTTTGTTTCTAACACTTAAATACTCAATCACCAACCATCATGTTGGTTCACCAATTATTATGATGGTTCATTGTTGGAAGAGAAAAGAAAAGGGTCTTTGACCCATTTGAGATCTATACTGTAATACCAATAACTATTATTTCGGGTGCTTTTCATGGGACTCAAATCTATAAATTACATAAGACATAAAATAATCTAACATTGCTCCTATATTTTGGGGATAAATTGGAGATGGCCTAGGCAGTGTAGTTATTTTTAAATTATTTATTATATAATTTATTTAAATAAGTAATTTAAATGATTGTGCAATTTGAAAATTAGTCAAATAGTATTCAAATCGTGTAATTTTATAACATTATGGGAATATGATGTAAGCTTTATAAAAAATACTTTAAATCATTAAATAGTGTCAAGTGTTTAGGACAATCTTCAATAATGTGACCTTACCCGAAGGCACATGATTCTAAATGAAACATTATATTATTTTTGGACCTGTTAATGTATGTGAACTCCAAATCATCTGAGTACATATAACATATAGTCTATTTGTTGTGTATTTCTATTCATTTAAAATTATTTTTAGTATCCTAAATTATTAAATTTTTATTAACAAAATTTTTTAATATATTTTTAAAATTTATTTTAACATAAATTGTTTTAATTTTAAATTTTGCATATGTAATAAATTCATAATTGATTCTACTTAATTTAATAAAATTTTTTGTTAAAATAATTTGGAACAATTTAGTATAAAGTTTTTTAAATTTTTAATATCACAAAAATATTTTCTAAATAATTTAAAATATAAATATACTTGTACCTCACTTAATTTATTGATTGATTGATTTGTTTGTTGGACAATTTTGTCCTTTTTTATTATGTGGACAATTATTAATTGTAATTTTTGACTTTTCAGTAAATTATTAGTTAAGTTATGTGATTTGATTCAGATGAGGGTAATAAAGTGACCCAGTAAATGATCTAAATTAATGGGTCAAAATTTAAGAGGGAAATGGATCTCAATTAGTATAGATCGAACTCATATCAGGCTTGTGATGGAGAAGCTCGATATAGAAGTTATATATAAAGATTAAGGTCTCTTATAGTTGCATATATTATTCGTAAACATACAGATCCTCTAACTTGTTAAAAGCGTTTTTTGAAAACACTATGGAAAGATGTTAACCACGTGTCGGTGATAGAACCGAAATAAGGTATTTCACATTTCCTTCGTTTTTATTTCTTTCATGATCCAGGACACATAATAAGGTCTATGCTACATGTTATACGCAGTATCAGAGCGTTTACGTGATCGGGTTGTCGGAAACGAAGGTTTTTCGATTTTCATCAACTATGGTTTTCTTCAATTTTTGATTCGTTTTCCTATTTTTTGCATATTTGATTATGTAAAAGTGAAATACAGAACGCTAGCTATAAAAAATAGGTCAAAAACGAGTCAAAAGGAAAGAAAAACGGACTTCGAGTTGTCAAAAATTGTCCTCCCTGTCAGAGAGCGATAGCACCATCAGGCACGCGTTCAATAGTACTATAGTAACCTCTTGGAGACGTTTTGGTTGGTTCCCGCCACGTGGCTCCACAGGGAGACAGAGGAGTGTGGCGCGTGCATTGTATGCGCCTGCATCTGTTTCGACACGTGAACAGCAGGAATGCGGATACGTGACGGCGTGTGCAATGCACTCACCATACAGTGAACGCACATGTATGCATAGGGGCGCGTGCCCCATTTCACAAGTTAAGAACGTTTACATTTTGAGAAAACTATAGAAAAGTGTTAACCACGTGTCAGTGATCATATTCTGTGAAGGTCTCGAAAGATTAAAACTCGTTTTGACAACGAAAACCGCTTCAAATAAAGAGATGAAACCGAAATTCAGTATTTCGCGTTTTCTTCTTTTTTAACACTTTCATGAATGATTCATGACACATAATAATGTCTATATTACGTGTTATATGATTGTCCATAAGTTTAATTTATTGTATTTATTTATTAATCTTTAATAATTATTACATTTATTATAATGGTTACAATGTTCGTTAAAAACTATTTCAAAATAGGTCAATTTTCCAATTAGATAATAATTATCAGCAAACTTAACACGAAAATTGGAACTTAAGAGGCCAAAAGGATGCAATTATTACCTGTAAGGAATTCAAGATCCACTACACTTACGCACCCATCAGCCATCACCTCTCAAAGTCTTCTTTTTAGACGGGATCAATAATGCAAGTCTCATTTTCTGGGAATATCAGAACCATTGGCAGAGAAATTATTAAGAACACTAGTAGTGAATCTTATTTCCAGCATGAAATACACGTAAAAACACGACGCAAATGGTAAAAGTAGAAAGAGTTGGTGCTTCCGAAGAAACTTTCATGTGGAGTACGTACGTATACTTGATGGTGGTGTCGTTGGGTGCTGACTCTACATATGTGCATTGCTATACTTGTCAAGATTCGGAAGGAGGAGGGGCAGCAATAGGAGTTGAAGGAGAAATTTGTGGTAGAGAAGTAAAGAAAAGGACGGTGGAAAAATCTTAAGGAAAGATTCATATGTGAAATATTGCATAAGGTGACTGTTGACTAAATTCTAGGAGGCACGATGCCTAGATATGATAACAATGATGATGATAACTACTAACTGGGGAAGAATGAAAGTAAATTGTACTTTGTGATAAGCACATGGAACGATGGAGGATTGCCGACCCTGACAGTCCATAGTTCCCATCTCCCATCTCTATTCTCGTTTCAAAAGATACTGTTATTTTTGGAAGTTGCAATGTGCAAATTGCAAGTAACGTGCCTTCACTTTCTTTCCATGAAATTTCAGAGCATTTGCTGAAAATACAAGCATGTAAAATGAGTTATTCACTATAGATACCAACTTTTAAAAGCTTTGTTTTTTTTCTTTGAATATTTATATACAATTTTAGATTAATTAGACTGATGATTTAATCTTTTCTTATTTTAATTTTATATTTTGGAAATTATTTTTCAATTTTTATAATATTTTTAATTACTATATAAATTACATTTTATTAATTTTATATTTATTTATAATTATAAAATAAAATCATATTGAAACTTAAGAATTTTAATAATAACTTGTTTTGAATAAAAATAGATTAAAAAATAATTTTCAAAACATAAAAACTGAAATAAAAAATGTCATAACTCTACAATCTTTACAAGTTCTGATATGCTAGTTAGAGGGTTGGCTTCAACATATATCTATTTATATGCGTAGGTTGTATAGAATATGTAGTAACAAAAATTGGAAAAACTCACAGTACTGATGCTGGAGCTGGACACTTCATCTCTTCATCACTTCTGCAGATGATAAAGCATTACTAACTTAAAAAAACTTTCGAAAAAGATTCACTATTATAATGATATTACCATTAACACATAATCATGCTTTTAAAGTATTGCTTAGTTCCACTGGTTAAAAGAATACATCTCCATCCCCTATTAGCTAGCTAGCTATCGAAGAATCCAACCCTCATGCACGTTCATGTTGCTTCTGTATATAGTAACATACTAGAAGTGATTGCACTAGATAGAATAGCAAATAGAAATTTCGTTTTCTTTAACGTTGAATAAGAAGCATTATGTTCATCTTTTATTCAATCCCTCATTATGAAAGGAGGAAGACCAAACATGAGATATGAACAGGGCTAGATCATAGGCTTTTTGTTAAACTTTTAACTTATAAATCTATGTGCTTGTGTGGGTGTAGTGGTGAGAGGAGACAGGACGAGATTGATTAACGTGAAACAAGGTGGGGATAAGGAACATGATAAGAATTGATTATATATGCATAGTACATATGTTTAAAATAAAAAATTGTGCCACACCAATTTCTAGTAAGTGAAATATTTGTATTTTCAGATATAATTGGGATTTTGATGATTAAGGCATTGCTAGACCCTAAGCAATCTCACCGTTACTAGTGGCAATTTGCCTACTTCGATGGTCATCATTGGCTACTCCAAAGTCTCGAACTGGCCAATCACATGTTCAAATTGTGCAGACATTATGGAACAGCCACACTAGGATGTCCTCTTGATTTGTCAGATAACAAATGCTACAATTCTCGACTCAGAAAGGAGAGCTTTGCAATCCACAATTGAAGCATCGAAACGTGTCGTAAGGTCATCAAATCTTTTGTTTCACCTATTTTATTATAACTCTATTTTATTAAATTTCATCTATACATATATATAGAATTTATGTAAGTATGTGAACAAAATTTAATAAAATATAATAAAAATATCTTATAAACACAATTGGAGCCCATAAA
The DNA here is from genome assembly GCA_025594535.1 of Erythroxylum domingense. Taxonomy (NCBI): domain Eukaryota; kingdom Viridiplantae; phylum Streptophyta; class Magnoliopsida; order Malpighiales; family Erythroxylaceae; genus Erythroxylum; species Erythroxylum domingense. The sequence goes on along the minus strand of JANQBM010000004.1, from coordinate 481,666 downwards.
AAATTCTTATCTAGTCATGTTACTGTTAGTTTTGTCTTTGATTTCTCTAGCTATAGTCTATGGGTTAGGTCTGTCTCCAAGAATATGAGCATGTAAGGAAGGATTAGGTTTTTCACCACAAATCAAAATGTTACATCAAGTTCACTCTTATACCAACATATCATAATTAAAATTAAAGTTAACTTTGTGCAATCTCCACTAATTATAAGAAAGAATTTTATTATTCTAAAGCCTTAAAAACAACACTGTTATTAAATAATCCTGATTCATGTTGTAGTACACTGTTGTCAAACCCAACATAAGAATGTTGAAATAACCAAGTGGGTAAGGAGGCCCAAATGAGTGGTCAAGGTAAGTTCTAGTCAAGTTGTTTTCCACTGTGTATTATTATTACTATTATTATTCTGATTGTTACCATCATACTGTTTTGGTATTATCGTGCTCTTCTTTTTCATGAGATAATTTAGGGTTTTTGCATTAGAATGAATATAAGCTTGATTCGGGAAGCAACTCACCAGCTCTTCAAAAGTTGATCACTCACTCTTCTTTTTTTTCCTTTTTCTGGTACCACAAAGAAACATAAAGTTCATCAGAATACTCGCTCCTTTTCTTTAATATCATACTTTTAATCCAGATTTCTGGATAAAATGAAGTCTCGTTAGAATCTTTGTGTTCCCCTCGTCAAGGGTGCTAGAATCCGAGGGGGAAGTGACAAATACCTCCTTCCAGGGCTTGCACATCTGCCACTTGTTAGCAGTGTCAAGTTGACATAAAAAGTTAATAAGCAGTAACTGCATTGCCCTTAAAAGACACTCGGGAACAAATAAACAACAGAATCATTCAAACCTGTCCAGATGCTGGGGAGTGAGAACTAAGTCTGAAAACAAACAATAAACAGCAGAAGATAGGCTTTTCATTGCCTTCATCCTCCAAGTTCCCATTTACACCTTTCAGTTAATTAACCTCCTGGCCAAAGAAAACATAAAATCAGTCACATTCTAACTTCGCATAAAGCAGACAAGCATGTGAAATCACGTGCCCAATCGGCCCCAGAAGAACCGTACCTGGGCTGAAGTAATTCAACGTCAGGTCCCATTGTCTCTCTCATCTACTCTCAAAGATAGATACTATTGCTCACATTCCGACAACTATTAAGTACATAAGGAACACAATCTATCACCAGCCATCGGTGTAAGACATGAATAATGGCCATGTGGAGAAATTGGCATATCGGTTAAGCCATTTACTTTTTAGCAAAAATGGGGAAAGTATCCTTAAAAATGCTAAAGAGAAAATATTCTAAGACATAGTTGTCTTTATTGCAAAAGATGAGATTGTGGTTGCAACTGTTAGAAAAAAGTAAAAGATTTGTTAAATCTTTCTTTTTTGTGGCTTTTCCTCTTCAACTTGTAACCCATATGATGGCCCTTATAAACAACTAAAACGTAAAGAGAAAACCCAAAAAGGAGAACCGAAGAAGCACAATAGATAACATCTTAAATCTCTTAGTCTTAACATCGAATTTTCCGACAGAAAAATGACATACCCACTTTCACCCTTCCTCACACAGAATAATATGTTTTTCTGGAGAAGTTTTATGTTCTTGTTCCTCAACTGCATAACCATACGAACAAAGCCTTGTTGTTCCAGCAACCCTCCTTCGTTAAGAACACTTACCTTTGATGGAGACCTCACCTTTGATGAAGTTCATCACGCTGCAACAGACTTTGGCCATAGGTTTCAAATGCTACCCTTGGCAGTATTACATCCTAAGTCAGTTTCTGATATTGCCACAACTATAAAGCATATTTGGCACTTGGGTGCTCATTCCAATATCACCGTGGCAGCAAGAGGCCATGGCCACTCACTCCAGGGTCAAGCACAAGCCCCCCATGGAATTGTTATCAACATGGAAGCACTCCGGAGTCCTAAAATGCATGTTTACACTGGAAAGGCGCCATATGTAGACGTATCTGGTGGTGAGCTGTGGATAAATGTCCTACACGAAACCCTCAAATATGGATTAGCGCCAAAGTCGTGGACAGACTACCTGCATTTATCCGTTGGAGGTACTCTGTCCAATGCTGGGATTAGTGGGCAGGCATTTCGGCATGGCCCTCAGATAAGCAACGTCCATCAGTTGGAAGTCGTCACAGGTTTGTTTAGTAAAAATTGTTAAGAATGAAAATATTAAAAATGAAAATATTAAAGGTTAATAAATAGTAATATTTGACTAATATGATTAGTTTTAGTTATTTTAGTGACAGACAGAATCAAGCCCAATTTTTATTAATGGACTTTATATTCTACCTATATTAAAAGTTCTAATATAATATTAAAGTAGGTCTAGTCCAAATTTTTAATTTTTGGATTGTTCGTCTGTAAATCCAATTCTACCGGCCCGATTTGATTATTACTGCGTTTATTTCAAGTGACAAGCGGATGTTCAGTTCCAGTTTTGGTAATAATTGAACCCAAATCTAATTCTTATTACCAGGTTCTACGCTCTATCCACGTTAAAAGTTCTAAACTCTATCCATATTAAAAATTATAATAAATATCATAATAAGTAATAGTTTGTATAAAGACCAGGGTCATCCTTAAGTTGCCTGGTTTTATGAAAGACACCACATTTTTGAGCATAACTAATTGTTAAGATACAAAAAACGTAGGAAAAAAAATATGTAGTTATGCTAGAGAGTGCAAAAATATGCATGCATCTGGCACATGTACACGTGTATATGAATTGCAAAATTCAGCATAGTATAACTGCTTACCAGGTAATCGTTGCATGTAGGAAAAGGAGAGGTCCTAAATTGCTCAGAGAATCAAAACGATGACCTATTTTACAGTGTTCTTGGAGGCCTTGGTCAGTTTGGCATCATTACAAGGGCAAGGATATCGCTTGAAGCAGCACCAGAGAAGGTAACATATGAACACTGACACCATATGTAAGCTATAGAGAACAAGAAAAAAGAACCAGTCGTCCTGTAGTATGGTAAAAAGAAAATCTCTCAAATATCTGTATATTCTGGATAGGTGAAATGGATTAGAGTTCTCTACTCAGATTTTACCACATTTGCCAGAGATCAGGAGCATTTAATAGCAGCAGAAAAAGCTTTTGACTACATTGAAGGATTTGTGATAATTAACAGGACTGGTATCGTAAACAACTGGAGGTCGTCGTTTGATCCTCAAGACCCAGTGCAGGCTAGTCAGTTTAAATCAGATGGAAAAACTCTATTTTGTTTAGAATTGGCGAAGTACTTCAACTCTGATGAGTCAGACCATCAACATGAGGTAATCTGTAATGGGCCACCATATAGTGGACTTCTTGAATAAAAGAAAACACAATCCAACTAAGTATAATTTTCTCCCATGCAGGAGATCATGAACCAGCTGTCCCTATTAAAATATATTCAACCAACACTATTTCTCACAGAAGTTTCATACGGAGAGTTCTTGGACAGAGTTCATGTGTCAGAGGTCAAGCTGCAGTCAAAAGGCTTGTGGGAAGTTCCACATCCATGGCTCAATCTTCTTATCCCTAAAAGCAACATACAAGCTTTTGCAGAAGAAGTCTTTGGAAATATACTTACAACGACCAGCTATGGCCCCATCCTTATTTACCCAGTTAACAAATCAAAGTAACCGTTTTAATAGTCTTCTAAATACTATGAACTTATTACACCAAATTCTCAGACCCTTGTACACTGATTAACTTGCTGCTCCTGATTTCAGGTGGGACAACAGAACATCTGCTGTTATTCCTGAGGAAGATATTTTCTACCTAGTGGCACTTCTTTCCTCTGCAGTTAACTCTTCCGCAGGAACTGACAGCTTAGAACATATTTTAACTCAGAATAAAAGAATTCTAGAATTCTGTGAAACAGCAAATCTTGGGGTAAAACAATACCTGCCTCACTACACTATGCAGGAAGACTGGCAAGCCCACTTTGGCCCACAGTGGAACGTTTTTGTCCAGAGAAAATCCACCTACGACCCTTTGGCAATACTTGCTCCAGGCCAAAGAATATTTCGAAAAGCAATACCATTCTGGTGAAAGTGAACATGTTTATGTTTTTGTGTTCCAAAGCCAAAGGTCCGGCAAGTGGGGAAGGCGCCTTAATGCGAAAATAGATAACTCTTTCATCTTATGTTATGCAAGTACAACAAGAAGCGACTAAATTATTCATCCCAGAAAACGATCCTACATATGAAAAGGGCACTGAAAAGAAGCCACGTATTGATGAATAACATGATTAGTAATTGGTACAATATTACCAGATCACAAATGCTTCTTACCTTCTAACTAAAAAAAAAGGACTACTTATCTTACAATCATTGACTACAAACATAGACAAGAAATCAGAAAGAACACTGAAACAAAACCATCTTTTTAATATAATGGCCTCTGATTCAGAATGTTAGGAGAATCTAGCACTGTAGGGTTGTAACAGGATTCAACAGTCAATTATTTGTCTAAGTCACTCATTTTGTAGCATCTGCAATTTAAACAGAACAAAAAAGGGACAAACACAATTTGACTTTCATAAGCCTCTCCATGTTAAACATACTGAGACTAACTTCAAGCAGAATGTTTCAGATGCTTGGTTTCTTTATGGTGAAAACACTATTAAAACAGTAAATAGTCGTCATAGGCCACACCAAAGGAATCGAAGTCAGAATCTAAAGATAGTCCTGTGCATCAACTTCTGTTTAAGTGATAAGAAAATTTCCACACTTGTAATCTCAGCCCCACATGCATTTTCCGAAGTACCAAGCTTAATGTATATTCCACATTGAAATCTGCATTTAGTCTTAGATTACACTCATGATATCTCCGAAGCTGAATTGCATCTAATTCAAAATATGGTACAACACAGCCATTCTAAAAACTTTTTGGTGGAATTCAAAAAATATGTCATAACTCCACTTTTCCAGGAGGAAAAATCTATTTATCCAGTCATGCTGATTAAGTAGAAAATCATTTTAAATTAAGTTCATCAATACCCACATTACAGTTCACCAGCTGCATTCCTCAATGAACCCAAAAATCTAGATATCCAAATTAACTCAAATGTCGAAGCATATATCAGATTGCAAGATAAACGGTTGAGCCTTTCAATGTCATCACTAGAAATTCTCATTCACAGAAACATTTAGTGACATGTTTTGCCTGTTTCCTTCCGGATACCACAGAGCTCAGCATTCACTGAACTAATACACGCACAAATAGTTCAAGTTTGAATAAAGTATTAGAAACTGATAAACGATTGTCAAAATTAACAGAGCAAAAAAAAAAAACCAAAAGTAACCCAGTTCTTGTTATCTATATCTTACCTAGGATTAGAACATTGAAGAGCGCCAAATTTCCAGCTGCAGACTCCATACATACACAGCACGAAACAGGAGCGAACACGCTCTCTGAATCTGCTAACAGCTATCGTAACGGTGGCCAAGATCCTCTCTGGTCGAAGAGGATTTTCTACTCCTGAAGACGTCTCACTTAAGCAATATCGTGAATCAAATCGACTATAGAAAATGTTCAGTTCGCGCGCAACTGCATTCGCCGTTTGGTAATCTGGTTTAGGCAATCCTTCTCCTCGGTTAACTTTGTCCGTTTGATGGATTGGCCCAATCTCGGTTTTTAAGACAGTAAAAGCCCTTGTTTTGTTTTCTATTTTTCGGTTATTCCACAGTGGATTTACTTTTTATCATAGTGCTCTTTTATTATCTTTTGTTAATTTTTTAATTATTATAATTTTAAAAACCATATAATATTATATTTTAAATTTTTTAATATTATGTTATGTATAAATAAATAAAAATAAACATAATTTATAAAAAAGATTATTAAATGACTAAATAAGATTATAAATAAGTAATAATTTTAAATTTTAAAAAATAAAATGAAAATAGATGTAATATATTAATTTTCATAAAGTATAATTATATATAATAATTTTTAAATTAAACAATAAATCATAAAGGTAAGTTTATTTACTTTTAAAACATTAAATTAATTACAATTCATAAGTATTAATCAACTGATATTGCTCATTTAAGATATTATTACTAATTTCATGATATTCAATATGGTTAATTATAAAAAAACTCAAATTTTTGTTAATTTTCAATTATAACTAAACTTTAAAAAGTAACAATAAAATGCCTAAATTTTTATCTTTTTTAATTATAGCTCAAATTTTAAAATGTGGCAATAAAATGCTTAAATTTTTAATTTTCTTATATTCTAGCCCGACGTTATTTATTATTCTCTCAATTTCCTCAACTCTTTGTTTTATGTTTGTTCTTCTGACGCCTCAAATTACTCTCATATTACAACGTACTATACCAATAAGCTCTTTAGTTTTAGTTCATTCTTCTGATATCCCTAGTGTGAGTGCGTCGGAGCTATATAATTTGAAAATCGAAGAGTGAGAACATCGAGAGAACAAAATGAAAACGAAAGAAAAAACTAAAATCAAAACGTAAAGTCATCAGAGCTGCGTAATCTGATTTAGGTCATTTTTAAACAACGACATCATTTCATTAATCTTTATTTGTTGTGTTAATTTTGGTTAACGTGAATTAATAGTTAAAGTTTCTGAAACACCTGGCAAACCATGTCAACAAACTTAACACAAACAATAACGTTGGGCTAAATTTGAAAAAAAAAAAATTTGAACATTTTATTACTACTTTTTGAAGTTTTGACTAAAATTGAAAAAATTTGAAAATTTCGACATTTTATTATTACTTTTTAAAGTTCTGACTATAATTGAAAATTTGACGAAAGTTTAGGCTTTTTTAGTAATTAACCTTATTCAAATAGTAATTTCAGACGAGTTAATTATTTTCAAAAATATTAAAAATAAGACTGAGATAATAGAATATAAAATTAAATTCTTATATTACATCTAGAGATAATCGGTTTTATTAAATAAATTTAATCATGTTATAAAAAACTTGTGACAAGAAGTAGTTTTATTGTAGTATCCAAAAATAATATTCAAAAGCATTTATATGCTATCTATTTTCTATGTTAATAAGGCCTATTGTATAACTTATTTCTAATTCTATAATTTCATAATAATTATTTAAATTTTTTGCTTTTTTTTTTGTATTAAACAATTTATTATAATAATTATTTCAAGGTGATATTTTCTTATACAACTCTTCTTACTCGTGTATAATTGGAATTTAAATTAATTTAATAATTCTATCATATAAATGTATGTTTAATATTTTAATTTAAACTTAACTTAGTTTACTTTTATTAATATATTACCATTAATAAAATTACTTTTGAAGTATTAGTAACTATATTATAATGAAATTAAGTGTACGTGAATGATAATTTTTAATAAAGTGAGAAAAAGTCAATTAAATAAATTAAACAATAAATGCTTTGAAAAAAGAGTAAATTGGAGCGTATATACGATTAAAGTGAAATAAGAACACAGAATATTCAAGTATATAAAAACTTAAATCAAATCATTATAATATTTCTTATAATCTGTTGGTAGTCATTTGAATGAATTAAGAGTTTAATTATTGCATAGCCATTTGCACATAGGACATGATGGTAAATTTTTTTCATAATTAGTGTAAAAATTATTTCGATATTTAAAAAATTCTCTTAATATTTAAAAATAATTTGAAAAACTTTTAACATAATTTTGAATCAAGATTTAGTGAAAGAGATGTGATTTGATATTTAAAATAAATTGAAAATGGATGAAGGTATGTTTTTGCATAGGTGTAATCAAATAATGTATTGTTTTGGATACAATAGTAGAAGTTACAAAGCTCTTCCTAAGCACCGAACTTATCTACAAGTCACGCCTACTTTTTTGCACAGCAGTCTTGCTTAAATCCGTTTAAGCAAGACTCAACCTTTTCCACGTGATCATCGACTAACAATCTAATTATTGAATGTCTCGCGATTCTCGCAATGTTTAACTCTCACACTCGCAAGAAAATAACGGAAGCAATAATAATGACAACAATAGAAGCAAATAAGAGATATAGTAATCATGCAAAATTTTTATTACTTCCCTCAAAGTATACAAATGAATGTTCTCTCAACTCTGTGTGAGGAGCAAGTCTCAAATGAATTATACATAAGCATCAAGGATTGGGGAAACAAGTTAAAATCTTAAGTCCTAATAGAACTCTATTATCCATGATCACATTTTATCTTATCATATTACATCAATATCCTATAAGATAACATCCTCATCTAAATAGAATCTATCCGATAAGGTCTATTTACATCTCAATTAATAAGACAAAAGATTACACATGATCTACTCCCATTCACGAAGACATTCGCTATATTTAGATGATCCTCCTGCGTGGTATTTATCTTTTAGCATTGATGTTTGTCCTACGTGATTTTATTTATCACATTATCTAAGATCCTCACGATTAAAGATGTCAATATTAGCTCGGCATGTGGTCAACAGGTTTGGTCCTGTCAAACCGGCCCACTGGCCTGATGGATATGGCCCGTGGACTGGCGGACTGGGCCATGGCCCGTGAAGCACAAGCCACGGGCTTGGGTGGAAGGTTGCGGGTGGCCCTTAGAACCGCGGACAGGCTAGTCGGACCGGGCCGGCCTGGCCCGTGGTTTACCCACCACCCAAAAAAATTTAATTATTTATTAAAATAATTAATAAATAAGTTAAGTAAATTAAAAATTTGAAATTAATGTAATTCATAATTTTAACAATAACTTTTAATTTATTAACTTTTCAATTAAATTTCTAATTAATTGAATTAAATGTCCTAATTAATCATACCATACTATTACATACATC
>JANQBM010000004.1:433926-466490 GCA_025594535.1 Erythroxylum domingense | reverse complement strand
AACTATTTAAAAGGAAAAAAAGAGAATAAAAGAAATAAATAGAAAAGGTACTGTGGGTTAAAACGCTGTCGTTCTGCAGGTGAGAGTACAAAACGACCTGAATCGCTTAAGACAAAAGCAAAAGGGTAACATCAGAGATTTGAGGAAGGAGGTTACACAGTACATAGACCGGAGAGAGAGAGAGATGATGTCTTTAGTAGACTACGCTTCTTCTTCATCAGACGACGACGTACAGGAAGATACTATAGAACAAGAAGCCCGAAACGACACTAAACAAGTCGCGGAAGGCGAACCTTCGACTCCTAAAATGCCCACAACTGACCAGTAATCTCTCGTTCTCTTTTTGATTTTTCTCTGAATAATGTTTTTTACATTGCAATTCCAAACCCTAGAATATTGTTGGTTTTGTTTGGTTGATTGGAAATTGCGAGAAAAGGAGAGTTATTTCAATCTTGTGCGTGCGGCTTGAGGTTTATGTAGTTTAGGAGAGGTATTTAATTTATTGCTAATTAGGGCTTGAGATAGGAATTTATGGGATGTGGATACTTTATACTGAGTTTGCATGAATTATAGAAATTCTGATGATTTGAAACTTTTTGATTCTAGTGCTGAAATAGTCACAATCCCGTTAAGCAAAAACTTATAATCCATGTCATCTTGATTGAAGGTTTTTTTTTTTTTTTTTTCTAATCTTGATTTGTGTAGGAGATCTGGGTTGGCATCAAATGAACAAGTACGACTACAAAGTAATGCTCAACCATCAGTCACTCCTGTGATGAAGCTTCCGGATGCTTCATTGCTGTTGAATTCGCCTAGCGCCTCACCAATGAATGGGAATGACCATGCTTCTCGAGTTTCAGCTGCAATGGCTGAAAATGCCTCGCGCAAGAGAGACTCTAATGGATTTAGTTCCTCGTTACCTCGTAATAAAATACCAAAAGGGACCTTGCGGCAGACAAAGAGCGTACCTGATACTGTTGGTGGTTTGCTGGTCCCTCCTCAGCTTAGCGGAAGGTGAGCTGTGATGAATTGATGTTTGCTTGCTGTTGTTGTAATTTTGTTTGGCATGGGCTATCATTGCTCCTTTTTTCTTCACTGAGTTTGGATGCCATTTGGAATAACTGAGTTCTCTGATGAATCTCTAATTTGCTTGCTCTGGTATGAATCTTTGACTGCAGATTATGAGAAGGTATCACAATGTAGTGTATTGAACCACGTATAGGCTTGTGGGGTGCTAGGAATATTCATTGAAAGACTATAATCTTGAGGAGATCATTTAATTGTGGATAAGATAAATCAGTTGAATAAGAACAAGTCAGATGATGTTGTTCTAAGTTACTCCTTTTTTCATCTGGCTGGGTATGCGCTCTTAAATTACTGTTGCATATTTAGCTACTGCTGCAGCTGCTACAGTTGACTTCGAATGAAGTTGAACCATGATGAGAATTTTGTGAACTTACGCATTCAGGCGGCTTTATGATCTTGCAGAGTACAATTCATAACTTGGTCCCCGAGTTCAGTATAACTCTTAAAGAAGCTTAGATTAATAATTAGTCTTTGCATATTAATCCTCACGAGATGCAACTTTTATCTCTCAAGTTTTCTGAGATTACTGCAATCTTATTTTCTTTTATGTATAACAAAAATCTCCGGTGTTGATGATCTAATTTTGTTTCATGTCAGGAGTAATGTTGTAACTGAAGATATGGGGAAATTGTTTGTGAGAAAACATTCGGAGCTGTCGTCTGAGTTGAATACTTCTGAGTAACTGTAAGTTTTGTTGAATACATGGGTTGGTGTAACTTTGTATAATGCACAAACATGTAACCTTTGACCTTCTGAATGTTATTTAGACTTTAATTTTAGGGATTTCAATCCAGATTTTACTTGCCCGGTCAGTGTAGGTACCAATGTGCGGTCAGTACACAATTTGGTGATTAAAGTGTTCAGGTTCTAGTTCATGGGTCTGCTTACTGTTACTGTATAGTTCGTTAGTGGGTCACTTCAGGTATTAAGGGAGCTCTATTGCTGATGTTAATGGTGGATATTTACGCTTACTGCTGCACTTTCTTGGTCTTTTCCTGCTTTTTCTAAATCTGCTTTACTGATATTTAGAGAGAACGTTTAATATCTTCTTGTCTGAGTAATTTTTAATTATTAAATAAATAATCACGTTTTGGTCATTATTGTGTTTTTCATAACAATGTAAAAAATTATATTAACAAAGATAAAGAGTTATGTAATTTTTGAAATGTTAATTTTTATCAATAATATCAGTAAAATACTAATGAAGTTAAAAATTTTAAAATACATAAAAATAAACAAGTTTCAATTTGTTATACTATTGATGGAGCCATCATAATCACATTATTGGGTAATCAATCTGAAATTGGATTTGCCCTATGTTGAAACGGAAAGCACTAGGCACCTACCCTCCCCTTAGGGTTTGATTGTAGGCTTGTATCTATTAAGTGGGTATCAAAGTCCAAAAGGTGTTGTTTACATGCCCCAAAGAACAAGACTATAGCCATTTTTACATTTATTCAAAGAATGACTTTTTGACAATTAACTACAATCATTTATATTTTTTATAAATTTAATTTGCATTTATTTTTATTAGTTTTGCTTATCTTATCCATTTAACACATCTCGAATTATTTCAAATCGGATCGAGCTTCCAAAATCTCAATCAAACTAAGTTTCGATGGTTGATTTTGGAATAATATGTCATGTTCGTAAGTATTATATATATATATTGCGCGTGCGTGCGTGTCTGCCTGCGTGTATTTGTGGGTGTGTGCGTGTATCAGTGTGTGCGCGCACACATGTATTTTAAAATACCAATTATATTTATCAATTTATTATAAATCACAAACTTATTAAATACCTTATGCGGTGTTTGGAAACTAAAGAATTAGATTCAATTCATTAATTTTATGTAATTAAATTCAATTCACCTTATTAGAATGTTAAAAAAATAGATGATTTGAATTCAGCCACATAATTGAATCTCATTTTTTTTATGAATTCAATTCACATATCAAATGATGTGAATTGAATTCTGAATTGAAGAGCTAATTTATTTCAAAACATTAAAAAAAATTTCAAATATACACATTATAAATATATAAATTACTACAAAATACACACACATTGATTACATATTATTTTTAGTTAAGGATAAAAAAGTAATATAAAGTAGTTGAATTCATTTTTATTGTGTTACAAACAATGTAATTGAATTTAATTCTAATATTTATAGATTTATTCCAAACAGTATAAATCGAATTTAATTCAATTCCACAAATGTAATTAAATCCAATTCAAAAGTTTTCAAACGGTATAATCAAATTTTTTAAAATATCAATTATATTTATCAATTTATTATAAATCACAAACTTATTAAATACCTTAATAGAATCAAATTTTATTACGCAAGCCTTGCTTTCAACTGATCTACGTGTTATTGCACCTTTTTAATGCCGTATAATGTAAACATTAAACACCAAAGCCGTACCTTCTCATTACTATCAAGAGCCATAATCTTAACCATATAACGTCCCAATCAGAAAGACCATGATTAGCTCACGCTTTGAAATTTTAAATCCATGGTTAAAGAATCCAATCAAACCAAGCTTCCAACTCACCAGCGGAAAGACAATATGGTACGGCTTGTTCTTATCCATTTTCTATCAACTTGGCTGTGTTTGGTGTCAATTTGCTCCAAAATAATATTATTTTAATTTATTAAATAAGATCAATTAAAAACAAGGTTTCCAAATTATCGAACTTTTAAATTAAATTTTAAATTGATTTTCTAGACTTAGTTAAAATTGAAGCTTGATTTGAAAAGTAATCAATTTAGACTTAATTAGTTAATTTTAAATTGAATTAGATTGAATAATTAACAATTGTGTAAAAATCGAACCGAAAGTTAAACTGGTAAGACAAGAAATTTAAAGTTTAGTCGATATTAGACCATCAAAAAATTAGTTAAAGATTGAATAAAATTTAAAAATATAAAAAAAATTTAAAGGAGGTTGTTCATAATTTAAAGTTTAATAGAAAAGATAGACTTCTAAATAAAAATAAATTAATTTATAAAAATTAACTAATTAATTAATGAACTGATTAAATTTTAATAGCAAAATTTACTAAATAAATCAAACTAAAAAGTTAAAAATTGGATAATTTAAAGATTTTACAGTTGAACCGCATAAATCGATTTAGATTTTTATTCATAAACAATTAAAAAGATACCACTTTAAAAGAAAAATTCAGGTAATCGAACATTTTGAATTAGTCTTCTAAGCTTGAGTATAATTGAAAACTGAACTAATTAATTAGGAAATTTTACATGTCTAAGGTCAGAAAATCAAATCATAAGTAAGGATGACAAAATAAACCCGGCTCACTTTTAGTCTGAGTTAACTTGGCCACAGCTTGACCAGTGACTCGCTTGATATTTTCAAAACGACGTCTTTGTAAAAGTTTTTGCTTCAAAAAATAAATAGAGGGTTGGCTCAGCACAGCCTTCCCTTGACCATTTGGGCTAATCCGAGCCACCATGGCCGGTCGCCTCCGACCCGACCGATCTATTGATATCCCTAATCATAAGTCATTCAACCAAGAAATTTATGAATTCATGCGAAGTCTTTATTTTTATCACAAAGAAATTTGATTTAAAAAACTTTAAATTCTAAAAAAATTTGTCTTTCATCCTTTATTCTTATTAGTTTTTAATATTAATATATATTAAAGTCATGAAGTATATAAAATAATTCATAAAACAATATATTATTTAATATATCAATAATTGAAAATAGAACCAATGTAAAACAAGTGCACACGGACCCCAAAAGATTCCTGAAACAGTACTCTTTTGTCACGAGTGTGAAGCAACATCTACTTTTTATATCATATCATATCATATCATATCATATACATACATATATATGTATCAGTGTGCTTGTGTGTGTCCTTTCTTACCAACAGGAGGAGGGAGGAAGTGTGAACCAAAGTGAGAAACAAAACGACAATTGTTTTTGAGTGGGAACATATTTTAGAGTGGAGAGAAGGACATCACATGGATGGATGGGTGTTCGTGTTTTTCCTAGTCTTATTACAGTGGGTCCCACAGACAACCTGGCATCATATAAATATAATGGGCTCCATCAACCATGCACTGTCAGCAACCCCACCCCATGTGATATTATGCCTCTTGGGATGGGATAGGACCCACCATAGTCTTTTCTTCTTGTCAATCAATTGCAAGATTTGAAGAACTGACCCCACTTAGATTTTGAGGCTTTATCGTAATCATCTAGTAAAGAATTTTAGTATTTTATATTAAATTATTAATAAATTAATATATAAAAATTAAAATTTTAAATAAAATAGAAGATATATATTTAAATTAATATATAAAAATAAAAATTCAAAAACTAGAGACTTCAAATTTATTTAATTCGCATCCAAAACCCAGAAAATAAAAACTGGAGATTTCACTGATAATATAAACGTGTGCCAAAGTCAAATAGAAACGAGATAAGAAGGTGCACTTCAGGTTGACAAATGACAATGTAAGTAAATTACTTCATTACAATGAGATTGTGGAAGATCACACAAGAGATGCACTAAAGAACTGTGTTTTGATTTCTAATTCTACCTAATACTTTACCAAACTCTGTTCCTTTCCTTCCCTTTCAAGAGATTTAAGAACTTGTAGCTCCCAAATTGTCTTTTTTGGTTTTTAAACCTCTTTTTGGATACCCTTTTGATCATTCTTCAATTCCTGTACACTGATTTTGATTATATCCTAAAACAACACAGGCTAAGAAACTTAACACTACTTTCTGGGTTTGTTCCTTGTCTTTTCCAGGGGAAACAAGAGTGGTAAAACATGGAAAAAAGAGAATTACAGTTCGATTAAGTTACAACTACACGTGTAACAATGTCTTCTTCTTTTCCTTTACTTTCTTTACCTGTGGTCCAACTTAACTTCAACTACTGAAAGAAAAATAGTACAACGAAGAAAAGGAATGGCTGACCCACTTCCTTTACTGCTTTTCACGTATGCAATTTGTATGGTAGTAAGTAGCGTATATGTTTAAAGATGGCGGTAGATATGAGGTAAAGTGTTGTGTGATGGTGGTGTTGGATGGTTGGTTGGTTGGTTTTTTGTTTCTCTCTATATCTCTTCCTTTGATGATGAGTTTTCGATTGGATCTTCTCCTGTAAATCGTAAACAAGAAAAGCCAAAACGAAACAGATTAATGAAAAACAAAGTTTTGCAGAAAAGGATCCAAGGTTTTTGATTGATATGTTGTTACCTAAGAGAACATAGGATAGGGAGCTAAATTCCGACGGGGCATGTCGGACCTCCAGTTTCAGCGTACATGCCACCGTGCCCGGGAGAGAACCTGAGGCAAAATCCAAAAATGGCTTCCATAAACACTGACATTATGTGAAAATTGTGTCTGCAAAACATGGAGGTAAGCATGGGAATGAGTTGAGTCACCTGGAAATTTGACAGTTGAAGGGCTTGAAGGATGCCACGTCAAGTGAAGAATTGGAAGGGATTAGAGTTGGCGAAACCAAGTTATTGTTGGGAGAAGATGAATCTGTGACAATGGCTTCCCTCTCAATCTCGCCAACGCCATTGGAGATGGATGAAAAGAACTCCGAACCTTTGGTAGGTGAAGCGAAAGGACTGTCAGGGAGGTTGTGCTCCAAACTGCAATAAAAGATTAAGTTCTTGAATTGGTTACGTGTCTAAGAACTCAATTTGAGTGAATATATACTAATTCAGATGCAAATAAAGCAGGTTCTTTACCTTTCTGGTAAATTACTCTCCTCGCCATGGTAGCTTTCCTTGCCATTTCCATTCTCAGGGGATTCTTTGCCAGAAACACTGCTCCAGGGCTGTTTTTCAGGAGGAACTGATACAGAAATTGTTGAGACTGAACCATTTTCTGCAGAAGAATGCTTCACCGTAAAGTTTATTCCACATTAATCAACATATGTTCTGAATACAATAATTACAGGAGATGCATACCTTGGGGAACTTCGGTCCTGGAATGTAGTGGAGGGAAAGCAACAGATTGATTAAACACATTTGGAGAGTGAGTTGGAGAAGGATTAGGGCTTCCAGCAGAAAGAGCCCTGTGATGATGATGTTTCTTGACATCCAGAAGCTTCAACCCCATTAATCTCCTACTCTGAAGTTCAAGAGCTTGTTGCAAATCAGCTTGCTCTTCTAGCTTCCTTCTCCATAACATGTCTGGTGTATTGTAAAACATCCTTGCTCCTACATTTGAAGAAAGGACACAGAATTAGGACATAAACACACGACTTTGAATTTCAGAAAGATTAGATTTTGATTCTTTTTCGTTGCTTACCAAGCTGGAGATCAAAAGGATCTCTTGAATCAAGACCAGTTGGGGTACCGCAAGGAGAGAAGTCACCCCTATCCCCTTGTTGCTGCTGTTGCTTCCTGAAAAAAACGCCATAGCTAAAAGCTTAAGCAAGACTGCTTAAAGTTATTAAGTTCAGTAAAGAGGTTGAAGAAAAATGAGGAGAGAGGATAAGAGAAAATGCCTGTACTTGTCTGGAACTTTGCCTTTCTCTTTATAAGGCTTCACTAAAACTCTAGCATCACACACAAAATGAGGGTTTCCTTTAGCCAGAATGATCTTCACAGTCTCCGGATAAACAAAAGTCACAAAACCAAACATCCTCTTTTGTTGGTAAGGAATCCTCACATCTTGGACCGGTCCATAAATACTGTAACAAAAGAACCAAACATAAGAACTTCAATTTCACAGAAGAAACGCACAAAAGCAAAAACTTACCTGAAATAATTTGACACATCTTCTTCTCTAAAAGTGCTGTCAGCTGGGAACGTAAGATAGATCTGTCTTGAGGCTGGATTCACCAAATCGTTCCTATCCAACCGAGCTCGGCCTAGTTTGTTCATGTCTTCACTCATAATCAAAGCAGCAGCAGCAGCTCTGCAAAAGTTTCAAGAAAAGGTTAAGGAATTTCAAAAGAACGGTTAGGGTTTTTGAGCCTAAAGGCAAGAAAATTTAGAAGAGTACCTCTGACTATCGCTCTGATGTTGTTGAAGAAGAAAGTTCATGCATTTAGGAGAGTAAGGAAAAGAAGAAGCAGAGCTCATAAGCTGTGAAGCAGCAGCTAATCTTTGTTGCTGAGCCGACTTGGATCTAATCATTTCATGGCACTGGTCAAGCAAGTCAAGTTTGTTAGGTGAACCCACCATATTTGTGCCATCAGATTCTCCAAGCCCACCATGGACAAATCTACAGTTGCTCCCATTTTTGCAGTACCCTCTAGCAAAGTAAAGACAAGGTCGCCAACCCAACTCGGAACTTGGGTCCTCCGACGCCAAAGTGTCGTTAACAGAGCAGCTGCGGCGATGAACAGAACCACCCCAGTAGGAGGGGAACAACATGGGATCGTTATCGGCACCGGTTGGACTTGATAAAGCATCTAGTTGAAGGTGGAAAAGATCCGAACTTTTTGGTCCAAGGTTCTGTGAGTTATCGTTAAGAAATGATAGCTGGTCTTGTAGCTGGAATTCATCAATTAAATCAGATCCTCCACATCCATTAACAAAGAAAGGGGCCGAAGCAGGATTAAGTGAGCTACCATTAGGACTTATCAAGTCATCAGCGTTAGGGAGGTCAGAGACACAACTCCACGAAGAACCATTTGATGAGGATAAGTTTGGAATAGCTAGAGAAGAAGGTATATTGAGTCCAAGCCTCGATGAAGAAGAGGAGTTTTGCCTGGAGATAGATATGGGGTTGCTTGAAAATAGTGGAGATGGTGAAGAGGGACTTGAAGAAGGAGAACTGAGTCCAAGTTCTTTCCTAGCCTTTAGGATCACTGAGTGAACCAGAGCTTCAGGGCCAAAAGCAAGCCTAATCATTTCTTTCTCACCATGGTCTTGAATTAAAAGAAGACCCATGATTCTGGAAGCATTTTCCGGGTCTAGGCTCTGGACTCTTGAGAAGACAATTCTGGTTGCTTCGTAACCATCCATAGCTTATCACAACTTCTCGAGTTCAGCAGTAGGTTTCACACCAAACCTCAACCCTTGTTCTTTTGTTTTGTGTCTCTGTACTCTTACTCCTGACAAGTAAAACTTCTTTCTCAACTACAAACCCTACCTAACAACTTGAAACAAGAGTATTACGAGCAACAGTGTGGTTTCTTTTGGTTCCTGCAAAACCCAAGAAAAGAAAGGTAAAGAGAAAGCAGGAAAAGAGAAAAGGAAAGATAACGTTCAAAAGGAGTATTCCCGTGTGTGTGTATGTGTGATTAAAAAGGAAGAAACTTGATGAGAGAAGCCAATCGTTGCCTTTGCCAAAAGTAAAAGGGATAGATAGGACGATAAACATTTGAGAGAGGAAGTGGTTGAATTTCTTAATAAAGCTAAGAACAAGAAACCAAAAGCAAAACAAGGAAAAAACAGAGGATGTGAAATGATGAAGTTCCCAGATGTGTTCTTTTTCTTTTCAAAATTAACAAAAGCTAGTATTATCAAAAAAACAAAACAAAACTGATTATTAGAAGATTGTTTGACAAACATCTTATCAACTATTTTTTATTTATTACTTACTGATTTAACCTTAATAAGTATTAACTATTAACTATCATAAAATTAGCTATTTACCATCCAAATAGACCTATGTCCTCCTCAGCTCCTCTTCACCTTACCAGAGTACGGTCTTTACCTACCAAAGAAGAAACCTTTCTTTCTCTAATGCCTCTCACTGACCAAGAAGATGATTTGAATGGTCTCTCTCTGTATCTCGTCACAGTTGAAACAATGCTTCTCTCTCAAACTTACTACAAAAGCCAAACCACCGCCTTCTGGTTGCAGAAGCTAGTAACAGCACCAGCAGAGAAAGCATCAATTGCTTCACTGCAATTACTGTGTGCTGTGCTCTGCTCTGCTCCCAAGGGTTTTTTTTCTGGGGTTTTGAGCTAGTAGTGGACAGTCAAAGCTTTAACTCTGTAGACACTCTCTCTCCCTCTACGCGTCCCTAACCCTCCATCTCTCTCAACCAGGACCAGAGCAAGTGAGAGAGTGTGCTTGTGTTTTGAGTGGATCCAGATCAGTGCCTCAAATAATGCACGTTCTATTGCCCCCAAACACCCCTTTGCTGACACACTAAAAAACAATAAAAACGCGCTCTTTCTCTCTGTATACGCGAGACCGTAAAACAGAGCAAGCTCGTTCTTTTCCACTTGCCATGATGTGTACTGAAATCGCACGCGCCGTTACGGGGCATGGGACCGAAGGAGGAGGAACAGACACCATGTATGGTTGATTGGAGGGTGAATCGCAATTGCTTTTTTGATTGGTGAATTTTGTGTGTGTGTGTTCAAACCTTTGGAAGTGGTGATGGTCAGAGGGGTCAGTCAAATCTCCAATCATTTTTCTGTGCAAGATCCTCGCACTTACTGCTTCTTTTTCTTATTTATTTTTTAAACTCTCTTTTTTCTAATTTTGTAGAGAAAAGAAAATAACAAAGTTCAGGTTTTTTTTTATTAACATTTTAGTCTTAATATTTTAAATTTTAAATTTTATTATATATCTTTTAGTGGAGAATTTTAATTTTTCATGACCTTAAAATGTGTATTAACTAAATTTTAATGATTACAAATTATTTATTCTAAGAAATTAGTGAGAAAATTATTTAGAATTAATTTAATAATTATAAATTATATGTCGTAAAATTTTTATTTAATAATTAACAATTTGAAATTGATTAATAAATATTTGTATATTTAAAATAATTTTATATTACCCATTTGCAATGAAATTCTTAAATTAAAAAATAAGTTTGAAGCATACTTTTCTTTTTATTCTACTCATATTATAAACACAATTTATAAGAATAAATTTATTATATTAAAAAAATCAATTAATTTGACCCGTTTAATCGTAAAAATCTTAAAATATTCAACTTTTTAATTCGATGTTTAACTTTCATGTTCGATTTACTTTAATAACTCTTGTTATTAAAAATCGATCATTTTATTTATTAATTAATCGGTTAATTTTTATAAATTAATAAATTCTTATAATCTAAAATAAATCAACTGATATTCATTTAACAATCTCTGTTTTTTATTAAATTTCAAATTTTTTTATAAATAAGGATAATCTCTTTTAATCATATTTTAAATTCTTTAATTTTATTTGATCTTAGTCGACTTTATGACAGTGTAATATTGATTGAACCTTTTAAACTTGAAATCTTTCTTTGGTCTTCCAGTTTAACGGATCGGAATTTAAAACATTGTTAATCAAATAAAAACATAAATAGTCAAGACATTAGCATTATTTAAACCATTATACCAAACTTCATTTGCACTCTTTGTTTTCATCAAAGTTTCAGTATCACTGCCTTATTTTAAACTCGCCACTTCGTATATTGACCGCCAGCATATAAAGATTAGGACTAAATTAGAATATTTCTCAGATTTTGGAAATTGACATTTGAGGTTGAAAGGCCATGAAGTGAAATAACCTAATAATTTAAAGGGTCTCAAGTGAACAACTGCCGCTCATTTATTAATCTATAATTTCTAAACATGAAAACATTAAAGAATATATAAGTGATAAGGATCAATTATTTAAATGATTACTTCTAATTTAATCATTTTAACAATAATTTATTTAAATTCAATTCTTGTTAGTAGATTCTACACTTTATTTATATTAAAAATTATAATATGGTATCAGAACAGGTTTAATTCAGATTATTAATTTCCCAGTTATTTGTCTAGATGTCCAATTCTAATAGTCCGGTCAGATTACCACTGCGTTAATTTCAAATGACAACTAAATATCTAGTCCTAGTTGTACTTAAAGGGGAGTATTAGAGTATCTCATGTTAACTAAATATGAAAATGTTAAAGGGTTTATAAGTAATAAAGGTCAATTATCTAAATTATTACTTCTATTTATTTTAACAATGATTGACTCGAGCCTAGTTCTTGTTAGTGAATTCTACACTCTATCCATATTAAAAATTATAATATGAATCACCAGGTCATTTTTTAAATGTAAATTGAATAAATATTTTAAATTTAGGAATTATGTATATTTTTAAATGTTTTTAATGGTGACTTAATTTAAGTGATTAATGATAAATATTTAACTAAATGAATTAGATCTTTTAATATAAACATTAAAAAAGGATAAAAGACCACACATCCACTCTAGTTTTAAAAACTTAAAAATTTTGATCTTTAGCTCGAATCAAATTAATTAAATTCGACTCAAAGTAATAAATTATTATAATTATCTTATGTTAGATTATTAATTCAAATTGTGTATAATTACTTTACTCGAAGTTTAGGGGTTGACTTGGATTAATGTGATAATAATATTTGATTAATTCATATCTAATGTTTATATTACTTGTATTTCGCAATTATTTTTAACCAAAATTTAAAAAAAGAAGTATTTAAAAAAATATTTAAATTTATTATAAAAGTCTTTGTCTTGCTCTTGAAAAATTAATTAATTCAAACTCAAAACTTCTACATCAAATCTTCTGTCTGAGTTACTGTTCCAACCTTATTTTATTAAATCTCGTCAATATATTTATATAAAATTTACGTAAATATGTGGATGAAATTTAATAAAACATAATAAGAATATTATAATTAAAACAAGAAATATGATCTCCAAAATTATATAAAACGTAAGAGGTGAATTTTTCTTTATTCCTTCTATTCACAATTGTATTTAATATATATACAAGTCAAGTTCTCGTATACAAGTCAAGTTCTCGAAAGTGGAATTTCAAAAATTACAAAAAAAAATCCTAATTACAGTAAATTATATAATAAGAAAAGAGTTATAAAAGGAAATAAACTATTAATTATAAAAGGAAATAAAATATTAAAAGTAATTGTAAAAAATATGTACAGCTGCTCAATAAAAACTTCAATTACACTCATAAAAGTTTGCTTATCACTTGAGCTACTCATTTCACAATCCAACTTCTATCTTTGATAAAGCTTACCCTATATTAATAGGGGAGACACGAAGCCATCATTAAAGTTTTAAAAAGGAAGATATTAAAAAAAAAAAGAAAAAAAAGGAGCAAACGTCTAAGTCGAGGTCCACGGCCCACCACAAAAAGCACAAGTTGCCTGATTGCGACAGTATGGGGTCTGGTTAAACAAACCACAAGTGGAAAATGGGAGGATCTTTCCTCGAATCTTTCTTTTATCTTTTTTAATTTTTTTATCTTTTTATTTTTAATATCAAAACATTCATTTAATCATGGGTAACGACAATTTTCTTTTTTAAACGGAGAAGTCTACGGTAGTTATCTTTTATATACGTTTTGGGTAAATATTTAAATTGACATAATATAATAATCTGTAAATTACGTCAATCGGGTATTTTATATTAGGCAATATCTTATACGATAGATTCGATCAAAAGTGTGTAAATAAAGAGATTCGAACACAAAATCTTTTGACCTCATACTTCCTACTCCACTAACACAACTACTTTTAAGGGACGGTAATAACACATTGACGATTATAAGGACTATACGTAATGAAGTCTTAAGATTTTTTTTTATATACACTAAAATTTCATAGTTTTCAATATTTTCAATTAAAATATAAAGTTAGGTTGAGAATCATGCACGAATAAAAAGAATTAAGAAAAATAATAAACTTTTAATTATACTTCAAATATTGATAAAATATATATAAGCGCAAACGTAAATTAAAATTTTAAATTAAGTATCAGTAATTAAAATTTTTAATCAGTTCGGCTGTAAAAATCTTGAACTGATTGATTTTTATGTTCGGTTTTTAATTTTTTGATTCAATTTACTTTAATAACTTTATTATTAAATTTTTACCGGTTTATTAATTAATATATTAGTTTCATAAATTAATTAATTTCTATAAATCAATTATTTTTCATTTAAATTTTTTTTAATTAAAATTTAAATTATTCGATAGGTAAGGACAATTTTTTTCAGTCATATTACAAAAATTTTAATTTTATTCAATCTTTAAATAATTTTATGAAAGTCTAATACCGATTGAATCATTTAAATCTTAAATCTTTTATGTTACCGATTTAACTTTCGATCCAATTTTTAAAACTTCGATAAGTATATCATAAATTTAATTAATTAAAAAGTTTAAATTTAAATATTATCTTAACCCATTTTATAATTCATAATTAAAAATCCAATTCCCAACACACTTTTTAAAATTCATATAAATTTAATTATTAGACAAGAGTAGGTTTTAATCGTTTGAACACATCATTTTTGTTATAATACTACAAATTATATAATTTTTTGAATTTATTAAGAAAACTCATAATTATTATTTTTATACAATATTGAGTAAATCATAAATTATATGTATTGATTCATAAGTTAAGTATTTAAAGGATAATAAAGGCAATTCCTGACATGAATTATATGTACCGACATCATGTGTAAGTTGCCCCCACAAAAGTAAATGATGTTGGATTTCTTACAACTTTCTGTTCATTTGTTCTTTTTTCACTTCTCTCTTTCCAAAGACTCAGCACAAAGTGACTGTTATAATTCACATCACATAGCACACTTACCTTTTCTTTACACCTTTTTCATGACCTATCATTGTATGATATGGAGACTAAAAGAGAGAAACATAAGATAGTGAAAAATGGGCATTCATGTTCAGTAAAAAATGGAGTTGGTACTTTAGAAAAGATGAAAGAAAGAAAGAAACCACATGGGATTTGGGCACTCACTATCATTACTAATATTTGGTATAAGATAAAAGTGAGTCCGATTTGATTTAAAATTAACTTGTCTTATTCGATTAATTAGAATTTTGGGATCGAGTTTGAGTTTAGAAGTCAGCTCGAATGAAATGTCGTTATAAAATAACGTCATTTTAAACAAAAATTAATACAATATCATTTTACTCTTAAGTTTAAGAATGGATAGTTTAAAATAATATCAAATTAAGATGTACAATTTGAATGTAATTGAACTTTAAATGATTAGACCAAATTAGTCACATCATGTCCGATCTGTCGTGTTATCATATTTAATTAAGAGTGTACTAAATAAATTGTTATAATTACATTTTCTTAATTATTTAAGTCAGTTATTTAAAATAAAAAATGAATTTAATTAAATTGACATTCATAAATTTAGTACTATTCCAACCTTGGACTCACTATTCTCCTTGGAATCATTAACATGATAACTTGTGAACGAACACTTATGAATATCAAAATATATTAATTAAACGTTACTAATATGATAATTTAATTTAGTATTTAAATCTAGTCCAAACCAATTATATTCAGTTCAAACTAACAATTTAGTTATATTTAATTACTTTAGTTCGAGTTTAAAGCCTGATTTAAATCGTACTGTAAACAGCGTTTAAATAGTTCAGATTTGATGTTTATAATGTATGTATTTCACCGTTTTTTTTAATTATGATAAATTTAAATTAGAAAGAGGCTTTTTAAGAATTTTATAGAATCAGTTTAGTTTTAATTTTCTTAAAGGAATATCTTTTACCTTTATATAAATAACACAAACACGCACTTAAAAAAAAACCCATAATTGTTATCCTTTAAACGTGTATTGAGTAAATTTTTATATTGACACAATAGTTTATAAATTACAGACTATCGGGTATTTCGCACTAAGTAAGTTTTGTATGACAGACTTGGTCAAGAGTGTGTAAATAAGAAGATTTGAACACAAAAACTTTTGACTCTATACTTTTTACTCCACCAATTCGACCATCCATATACGACACTTATTCATTAGTTATAAGTTTATTTATTTTTTAAATAATGAAAAAATAATTTAATGGTTGTCATTATTGGGAATTATTAAATAATTTTAGGGCATGATTAAAGTTTATGTTTCTATTTGTTTAATGTCAAAAAGAAAACATGTAAAAAGTTAAATTTGTTGGAAAGAGAAGCTTTTGAGCACATGTTCATTACGGATTTCACATGGAGTGTATATAGACAAGTGTTTGTCAATTCACGTAGGACCTTATGCCCATTAAAGCATCATGCCTCCACCTCCCTGTCCGTGTCTTTTCTCTCCCTCCATCATTTGAGAAAAATGTATAGCAACTTCAATTATGGGACTTGCATCATGAAAAGTTGAAAAATATACTGAAATTTGAAGAAAAATGCCAGTATTTATAAGATTTGGCATTGGCCTAGTCTGACTCGGTTGAAGTTAAGGGACTCGGTTCGAGTTGATTAAGTTTTGGATTAGTCTCGATCTTTATTTTTTAAGATTTAAGTTGAGTCAAATTCAAATATTAAACCCGACTCGATTTAAAACTTGATCGAAAACAATGTTACTTTGAGTAAAATGACCTAATAGATTAATTTAAGTTGATTGAGTTAGCCTCGAACTTTGTTTTTTTAGAAGTTTAGTTGAGTCGAATTTTGTTGTTTAACCTGACCTATCTAAAATTCGAAAGTTTTGATGAAAACAACAATATTTTGTATAAAATGAATTAACAAATTCAGTTTCAGTTGATTAAGCTTTGAGTTAGCTTGACCTGTTTTTTTAGGATTTAAGTTTAGTCGATTTTGGCTATTCAGCTTAGCCCGATATAAAACTCGAAAATTTTAGACAAAAATAGTGTTATTTTTTAATAAAATGACATTTTTTTAACGGATTGATTTTTAATAATTTTTTTAAAACTAAACAAAATCAAAAATTAAAATTTGAAAAAAAATTGATTTAAAGTTTTCATTATCAAGCCAATCTTACCGGTTTAATTTCGAAAAACATTGATCTTTAGATCCGAACCAAACAATAAGAAGCCAATTAAACTTTAAATTGAACTCAAACTTACTTGAAAATTCAAACTTAACCCGATTGATGATCATATATGATTGAAAATACACAACCATCACCTATGATCCCGTGAAATTGTATTGAATGTATAATATAATTACCGCAGTATGAATGTTATCATTATCCTAAAGATCAATCTGTTTTTTGAGCAACTTGTGTGATGTTTTCAAAGCTGAAGTGATGCTGTGAAGAAAAATACTATGCCTGCACATCCTGGTTCTCAGATTGTGCCAGAGAACCCGTCGACCGTCTACTGATAATATACAATTGCAAATTATTTGCATGTCGTTTTCTTTCACAAGTCCAAGAGCTGTGTGAAAGTGACATGAATCGAGCGGTAAGGCTTAACACAAGTGTACGTGAAGACAAAATCACAGAGCTATTCTTCAAACACCCAAGTTATTTGATACAATGATTGAAGATTTTGAGTTCACACACTCCCTCCAAGTGTGCAATTGTTATTCCACGGGCACCTGACGATCCAAGTTCAGGACTAGACTGGAGTACAAAGCACCTAGCCAATTCATCTGATCATAGAACATAGTAGAGAGTTGCAGATGTTACGTGATCCGTAATTTTTTTGAAATATATAATTTATAAGTATTAGATAATTTAGGTATTGTATACTTAAAAAGTAACAGTTGTGAGTTTCATGTGATTTAATTAAAGTAGAATCTCCCTTGAAGTTAACTAATTAAAAAATTATAATATTTTAAATTACTAAAAATTTATATTTTTTATTTTTTATAAAACATAATCTTTTAAACTTCTATTAAAAAATAACTATAAAATATACGTGATACGATTTAGACATACGAAAAAATTAAAATTTACCCACATGCTAATTAAATTAAATTGTTAAACTCAACTTAAACTAATAATTTAAGATAAATTATTTTTCAATCAAATTTAATTAATTTGGGTCAATTGTGGGAAAGGTTGGAACCACATGTACATATTCAATTGTCCCCTAGAGAGTGGTCGAATTAGTAGAGGAGAGAATATAGAATTAAAAATTTTTGTATTCGAATCTTCCTACTTACACTCTCTCGATCAAGTATGTTGTACATAGTTTACTTAGTGCGGAGTACCTAATTAGAATAATTTGCAGGTTATTACGTCAATCTAGAGATTTATCCAGTATGCATTCAAAGGATAAGAGTTGTGGGTTTTCTGTTCCCATCAAGAGTATATTATTGATTATTTAAATTAAATTTAAATTATTAATTTATCAATAAATTTTCTTGTTAAAATTCGAGTCAATTTATAACAAATAAAAGTTTCACTGAACCGTGATATTTTGAAAGGTCTAGAAATACACAACCTTATTTTAATAGAAAGAATGATCAAAAATTATATAATTCTATTGAAACTTACCGAAGATATAGCCTTAAATAGAAAACTTTGGCATAATAACAAATCTTACATAGAGAGATCCTTCTTGTTATCATAAATCTTTTAACTATTTTTCCTCAAGTTTTATTTCATATATTTTGCTTAAATATTTCAAATGCAGTGCTTTCTTCTTAATTAGTTAACCTAATCAATTCTTTAATTAAGCTAAATACTTTTTTACAATTGCTTGTTGGATTTACATATTAATTGATCTTCTTTTTTGTTTATATATTATTTACTTACTTTACCTTCTTTTTTTTTACTCTTTACTTTGTTCTATGTTAACTTTAATATTTTTTATTATTATACTATAATTATTATCGTGTTATTTTATTATTTTAATTTTTTTCTGTGAGTCTACCAAAAATAACTTTTTTATCGGTTAGGATAAAGTTATATATTATTAGTCTTTAAACTTCACGTATCAACAAAAATTTTACTGAGTTATTAGTATCGATGAAACTATTTTGATTTATATATTACATGTGCTCCTGTATCCCAATTCTAACCTTATTTTATTGATTTTCATCTACATATTTATATAGGAAGAATTTAAAGAGAATCATAATATATATAACATTTTCTTTGTATTTTTACCAAAAAAAAAACTATTTATGTAACTTAAATTTATTACTATTACATCACTATTACAAAGGATTAGACCTTTTATTTTAGTTATAGTATTTTTATATTTTATTAAATTTTATCTATATATTTATATAGACTCCGCATAAATATATAAATAAAATTTAATAAAACAAACTCGTACCAACGAATTTGAAATGTGTACAAAGTACTACTTTACCTATTGTTCCCACAGATACAGTCATTACAGGCAAAAAGAGCTCCTAAGTTCTAAAGTACAAACACGAATGATGTGATTATACACGTGTACAAATACGAGGTGCAGACATACTAGACCTGGGTGTGTTAAGACTGGAGTGTGTATAGTGATTTTAAAATAATGAATTGATTGAAAAATCTATCGATGAATCTCACTGCTACACGTATATCATGTTATGCTATGAGATCTTCATCAATAGGCTTTTAAAAAATAAATAAATTATGTATATTTATTTTTTTAAATTAAACTGTTTTTTTAATTTTTAAATTTAATATATTAAAAATAAAAAAGTGTCACAACTTATTAAAAATTTCATTTGTTAATGTTTTGAAAAAACTATATTTAAACTTACTTACTCTTACACTTTTGAGATTAAATTAAGTTCTTACGAAAATTTTTAATTTTAAATAACATTTTTTTGTTTAATTATAATAGAAATTCTTAATTTCGAATGTTTTAAAAATGTTAGCCGTGAATTTAAACTTCTTGGTTGTTATAATTTAAATTATATTATATTAAAAATTTTAAAGTTTAAATTATACTTTTAGTTTAATTAGGATTAACAAAATTTGGTTTTAAACTAAATCGGTTCCGGACAATTCGGATAAAGGTAAAATTTTATGACTAACCTAACCCAGAATCGAACAAAATTAGAAAACACCTAATTTAGATCAAAACCAGTTTGTTCGATTTTAACTAATAGCAAAGTGCCATTAAATTACACCATTTTCTTTCCATCTCTTTTTCTTTGTAAAATCAATCAAAAAAAACTATAACAAAGAAAGCTAAATTGTAGTTATCTAGTTGAAGTTCAAATCAAACAAATGGTAAGTCTACAACTAAATTCAAAAAACCAAAAATACAACCACCAAATTCAATGTATCCAACTTAAAAAAAAAATCAATGTATCTAACAAAATTATAGCAAGAAGCCACAAAGGCACAAACAGTACATCAAATCTAAAACCAGTAAACCACGTTTTTCATGCTATAAATCTAAAACTAGTAAACTACATTGTTCATATTACAATTTTAATTGTTCGGTGCTGAACAATTTTAAAATTCGGACATTTGTCTAGTTAGGTCAACTCGAATCGAGATTTAATTTTAATTCGGACAAAAATCGATCAACTTAGTTTAAATTCGGTCAAAAAATTTCTCATCCGTATATGATTTTTTTGGGATTGAACAGGGTCGAGTTATCGGTTCGGACAAAATTTTGCCAGTTTTAAGTTTAATTATAATATAAATCATAATTTATACCGTTTGTTGACCATAAAGTTGGGTATTTATTTCAGTGTTGGCAGGCTTGTTTATACACCAGGAGTCACGGACAGAGGCTGAAGTAATTGTTCCAAAGCATGCCGTTATATTGCTTTCAGAAAGATGTAAATGCGCAAGTTGGGGACCAGAGTCAGTTAAGCACAGTCCCCTTCAGTGCCAATGTATACATGGTCCTGTTTCACCGAGTCCTTTCTCACTTTTTAACCAAATAGCCTTTCCTTTCAATAAAGGCACTTGTTATTAGCTTTTTAGTAAAAGGAAGAAGGGAATGGTTCATTGGGAGTATGGTCCCCAGAGTCTGTTAAGCACAGTCCCCTTCAATGCCAATGTATACATGGTCCTGTTTCACCGAGTCCTTTCTCACTTTTTAACCAAATAACCTTTCCTTTCAATAATGGCACTTGTTATTAGCTTTTAGTAAAAGAGAGAAGGGAATTGTTTATTGGGAGTATGGGCACAATAACATCATAGGTGGCAATGGATTGGTTTGGGCTTAAGTATATTTATGGTCAAGTTTGGCTTTGGTCACAATGGATTGATTTGAGCTCCGGTACATTTATGGTCAAGTTCGAGTTTAGTTCAAAACAATGGATCGACTTGAGCTTGGGTACATTTATGGTCAAGTTTGAGTTTAGTCCAAAACTCAATTAAACCTGAGGCTCTCGATTTGAGCCTAAGTTCGATTTGGCTTGAGTAATCCGAAGCTTGATTAGCTCTAGTCAAACTTGAATCAAGTTTGATTAAATATATTTTAAATTTTAAAAAAATGATCTCATTTTTTTTAAAATTTTAACTTTTGACCGTACTAGGCTGAAGCTGCTCAAATACAAATCCAACACAAAATCTAATCAATTTGTGTCATATTTGTTGACTTCATATTGGACCAAACCGAACAAACCTCGATAACCCTAATTACGACTTGTAATTATTACTTAAAATAAATATGTCATTTTAAGTCTGAACAATTGATTTATCAAATAATTTATTTAGAATTCGAACTTGTAAATTATTATGCATAAAAAAGAAAATAATTACAAATTTTATTAATATAAAATCTTAATTTTTATCTGTAAAATGACGTCCCCTTAAGACAACTTTTAGATTTACTAATTTTGAGTTCAAGTCTTTATAATTATTAATAATTTTCTTATAGATTTTTTCTACGTGTAGGTGTAATTAATTGGACCATGCTTATTATCTAATATAATTTATTTAACATATCTTCTACATCATCATCATATTCAGTTGAATCTCACACCAATGTCGAATGTGGGGAGGTTTGATAATATGCAACTTTATCTTTATAAAATAGAGGTATTGTTTCTGGTAGACCCACAAACAAATGTAACATGAAGAGTTAAAAAATTCGAGTATGTGATGTAGTTTATAAGACATAATAAGAATAATAATAATAATAATAATAATAAGACAAATAGGAATACAAATATTATAAAATAATAATAATAATAATAATAATAAGAAAGAAAAGTCCGACCAGCTGATTAAGTAGATATCCAATTGATCAACCCAATGTATACGGAAGGAGAATCACATACAAATTAAATATTTTCATAATTTATTTAAAATATATAATTAATAAATAATTGCATTTTCGTAAAATTTTGCTCTAGAATAATAATAATAATTATTATTATTCAATTATCTCAAACTCATCAAGACTCGGGTATGTTAAGTACAAACCTGTACTACCTTAATTCTGTATGTAACAAATAGTTATTACAAGATTCTTAATAATTGCAGCACCTGATAGCTAATCAACTGCTAATGATTATAATACGCTGATGTTGACATCTCTCTAGCTAGAAAACAGTTACACCGTATAAGATCATATAATAAATCCGGAGATACCTCTCAATGGGAAATGAACTATGAACCTAACTGAAAAAGACAAATTGGTCAAGCTAATTTGGAATTATTATGAATAAGTATAACAATAGTAACAATATTTTACTAGAAATTTCACCAAATGCGGAGTTGAAGAATATTCAAAACTACGCAATCTTATTTTTTTAAATAAAAAGATTGTTTTTGATATACCCACATAAGTGATAGACGGGAACAAATTAATTCCAATTACGGTTAAAGAAGGTTTAAGTAGTGTTTTGTTCTAGTTAAACTGGCCCACAATATAACAAAGGAATAGTTAGAAAGATGAAAGGAAATGATTCAATCTCTAGGACAAGAAAATACATGAAAAGTTTGATGCCCCATTACTAGGTAAAAGTTCTTTGGATAATATCATAATAACAATAATAATATCAACATCAATAACAATAACAATATTAAAAAATAAAATTGTTATACAATTTTGGAAAAAAGGGTCTAGAGGGTTAATTGAACAAAAAGAAAAAAAGTCAACATATTCAGTACATAAGGTTCTTTACTTTGCAAAGGTCTAAAGAGGGTTATAATATATGCAACATTTCCTTTGTATTTTTACAAAAAAATATTATTTTTGTGACTTTAACCAAAAAAAAGTCTAACTCCTTTTTTTATAATAAATTGAGTATAATTTTTTTAAATGTCCCTTTCATCTAGCTTTAGTAACTTGTTGAATTGAGTTTAGATATCTTAAAATTGAATTTAAATTAACTTAATTTTTAAATTAAACTAATTTATCATGATTGTTTGGATTATAAAAAATTTATCAACTCAGGTGACGGTTAGTTCTCATAGGAGAATGGTAATATGAATGAGAATGAATATAGTGAGGAATAACAATATATATTATCATTATAATTATGATGGTGGGTTAAGAGGAAAGAATGATTATCATTACCATTACCATTGACAGTGGTTGGTTTGTAAAAAATATTAAGAAATAAAAATTTTTTACATTGTAATTAATTAATTGTATTTTAATTTATTATATTGTAGTTTATTATATTTTAATTAATTAATAACAATATTTTAATTAATAAATGAATTATATTTTGTAATTAATTAATTAATTACAATATTTTAATTAATGAATAAATTATATTTTAATTAAATATAATATAATAAATTTAGTATATTATATTATTTCAATTAATTATATTTTAATTAATTGATTAATTATAATATTTTAATCAATGAATGAATTATATTTTGATTAATTAATTAATTTTAAAAATATTTTTAAAAAAAGAGTCATTATTAAAGAATGAGTTTCATTCCTTTATTAAATGGAAGGTATGGAGGATTCTCCAAAAGTGAGATGTCAAACTATTGTTCATATAATGATAATCAACAATCAATCATTTACTTTTTATTCCTTACCAATTAATTACTTCTCAAACTCATCAACCACGCACCCCTCAAATTGGAAATGAGTTAGATTATGTACAAGTTACTTTGTTGTCTTTTATAACTTTCGATTTCATGAGTATTTGGTTAATCTCCTTCCCCATCAAGTCCATTACATCTAATCATATGATTTGAAACTGATGAGAAGATGCTGAAGCCTGAGAGACATGAGAGGAGGAGGAGAAGAAAAAAAGGAGTTTGGGAAGTGTTAAGCAAGAACTGGGAAAAAAAGGCGGCTTATGTTATTAAAGGCGACAAATAAAGGTTTGTCTCTAATGCGTACAAAGTCTCTTTCAATGCACAAAGAGAAAATGACTTTATATAAAGTAGGGGATGTATTTGTATCAATTATCACAAAATGTCATATGACTCTTTACATATTTATAGTTAGAAATACTAAAGAGATGAGACAAAGAGAGGTTTAGGTAGGCATGTTTGGTTTTGTCTCGTCGACCTTACTTTTTCTTTGGTTTATTTATCATTAAGGTAAAGAGCTTTTTCTTAAGCTATTATTGCCCTTCCTCTTTATCTTTTTCCTTTTCCTTTTCCTTTTCTTCTTTGTTCTTTCTCTGATTTTTTTTTTATAAATCATTAACACTAGTATGTATAGTCTTCGTGTACTAAGTTCAAAGGAATAAATAGAAAAAAGTCCTAGTCCTGACCCAAAAATTTTTTAGGATCTAGGCCTAGTTCGAGGTCCGCACGTGAAAGTCTAGTCGAATTCGAGCTAAACTAAATTTATGTTTTTAATTGAAAATTTAAAAACAAAATCCTTTTGAATTTATGCTCGATATATACAAGTTTTGAATTGATTAGATTTAGCAATATAAGTTCGAGCTATTAGTTTGTATTTTACAGTCAATTAATTAGTTGTAGTTTGATAACAAAATAATTTAAAGATATTCTTTATCTTGTATATGCTTAGATGAATATATCACAGTTTATCAGATAATTATACATTTCAAATAAAAAGTATAATAACGTTATAATTATAAGATTTATATTGCATTTATTTATTATCCTTAAATTGTTCTTATTCATTGTTCTATTAAGACTGAATATTAACAAAACATAAAAAATTAACACAAATTTTGTTTTTTCTTATAAAAAAAGTAGTCGATCTTATAAACTAAAACATAAAAATTTCATTTGAAACGTTAATTATATATCTATGGAAATTTTTATTATAATAATTGTATAAGTCATTCTTTGCCTTGAGATCTCTAAAGTTATCTTGAGTGATAATCATAAATTCGAATAATTTTAATTAAAAAGTTCACTTAACCGCTTATTTTAAAACTAATATTTACAATTTGTTGAATATTACATTATATGCATTCCAAATTTACACAAAACACGAATAGCAATGAAAAGGGTTATTATAAAGTTTTTCTTTTTTGTTTTTTAAGTTGATGAAAAAGTTTGAAAATCCAATATCCGCATGTGGTGCTTGTTAGCCTTTTCCTTTTGTTTCAAAGCTTTAAAGAAGGTTGAAAAAATGGACCAAACTTGGATCAAATGGTCAACAAAACATGATTTTCACCAGGACCACTTTAACAAAAATTCGGAAAATAACATAGTCGCCGGCGGCGGGTATGTTTTGTCTTCTTCTTGGACACTTCCCCGAAGCAGTTGAGTAAGTTCCAATCTCACAAAGTTGCATGTAAAAGGCCATAATATGTCTCTTTCATGTGTGAAGATTAAAAATTTTAGTGACAGGAGCTCGATTTTCCTGAGAAATAGTATTTTTCATAAGGTAAAATTCGATTTTTTTTGTTTTTAATTGATGCAAAAATTTAACAATTGAATATATTCCTTTCATATTTAAGAATAAACTTTCGATAATTAAGATTTGAAAAAAAATTACGAGTTAAAAGGGTCAGGTTTCGAAATAAGGTTCGGATGATGTGACAGAACGGTTTCAATTATCCATTTAAAATTAATATCACTTTAGTTTATAAATATAAAATTTTAAAATTAAAAGATATCATTTTAAATTTTTTTCTCAAGAAAAATTAGAGAAAATTTAATTCAAGCTCGACATGTGATACTTCAACTAAGTCGAATTTTAAATTAAACTTGAGTTATTTTGTGAAAAAAATTCGACGGTGAATTGAACCGAGTCGAAATTATCACTGTACCCATTTCTAATATTATTCACAAGCATATTTCTTAGAAGATATCTCAACTAATTTTCAGTACCTTTTGTAATATTTTAAAAATCGAACCAGAAATAAAATTGGTAAGAGAAGAGTTTAAAATGATCAATTAGAATTAAACTGATATAAAATAAATTAAAAATTAAATAAAATTAAAGAATTTGAAATATAATTAAAAGAGATTGTCCTTATTTATCAAAGAATTTGAAGTTTAATTGAAAAATGAGATTATTAAATAAAAATTAATTGATTTATTTTAGTTTATAAGAACTTATTAATTTATAAAAATTGACCAATTAATTAATAAATTGATCAATTTTTAACAACAAAATTTATAAAAAAAATTAAAAACCAAACTAAAAAATTTGAATAATTCAAAATTTTAATAGTTGAACCGGTTGAACCGATTAGTTTTTTTAATCATTGCCTTTTTGTAACAAACACGGAGATTGATCGGGTGTTGTTTGTTATGTATTTATCAATTTAAATATTTTATATTTGAGTTATAATAAAAATCATTTCTTATTTTTGTGACTTGAAAAAATAATAGATAAATACACGATGGACTAAAAATTTTAAGTCATTAATTTAAATAAATTGTTTTAAAAAATAAATATAAATGAAGTCCCCTAAATGTATAAACAACACAATTGGATTTAAATTCAATATGATCTAATTTAAAATTCATAAATTATATTTAATTTAATTTTAAGCTTGAAGATCAGTGTAAAAGATTTAAACTACTTGACTTTAGATTTAAAATGATGTTTTTCTCAAGTTTTAAAAATCGGATCGAAAGTTAATTCAGTAAAATAAAAAATTTTTGGTTTAAAAAGTTATTTCACTCGAATAAAATTGGTCGAATAAAATTAAAAATTTTAAAATATTATTAAAAGAAATTATTCTTATCTATTAAAGATATTGAAGTTTAATTGAAAAAAGATATTATTAAATGAAATTAATTGATTTATTTTAACTTATAAGAACTTATTAATTTGTAAAAGTTGATCGATTAATAAATAAACTGATTAGTTTTTAACAAAAAGTTTATTAAAATAAATTAAACTGAAAAGTTTAAAACTAAACAAAAAATTGAATGGTTCAAAATTTGTACAGTTGAATCGGCCAATTTAACCCATTCAACAGTAAAAATCTTGAACTAGTTGACTTTTGAGTTCGATTTACTTTAATAATTCTTATTGTTAAAAACAAATCAATTTATTAACTAATTAGTTAGTTTTGTAAATTAATCAATTAATTTTTATTTAATATTTTCTCTTTTTAATTAAAGTCTAAATTCTTAATAAATAAAGATAGTATTTTTTAATAAAATTTTAAAATTTATTTAATCTTTAATATTTTATGATAACGTTTTAAAACTTTATGTATCTCAAATTACATTTCGAAATAAGCTCGGACCGTAAATTTAGGGGAGTTGGCCAGATTGGGAGGAGGCAGAATAATGAGATGGAACAGAGCAGACAGGAGGAGGCCGAAACTGACTAATGAAGAAAATTTAGAGAGACAGGACAAGTAGCCAAGTAGGGGAAGATGGGGGGAGAGAGAGAGCCCCCATGTGGTCTCCTCCTGCTTCCAAGAAATGTCGAACGAACCAGATCTTTGTGGTCGGAAAGCGTAGGCGAAGAGAAACCAATCATGTAGGTCCAGATAAACCCAAACCATGGCCTTGGTTGGTCTTGGTTGGATGTGACTCTCTCCTGTTTCGCTTGGTCTCTCTTTACATGGTTTGGCTTGATGTAGTACTTGATTAGCAAACAGTTTTGTCAGACATTTCCTGAATTGTTTTGTTCATTACCGTCAAAACCAACATGACCTAATCAAAACCTGACATATCTGTGTTAGGACTTGGGATATCGCACTATGTAGACATGGTAACAGCTTGGGTTTGGTTGGGTTGGGTTGGGCTTGGGTCTTGCATCTTGAATTTCGTTCAAACCATTCAAAATATAAAGCAAAAAGAGCTTAATCCAGTTCGAGTATTAAATTTACCAACAAGTCTTACAAGGAGCTTCAAGAGTTCTGAATAGTTGTTTCACCAACAAATTATATTTACTTACCATTAATGCTAATATTGGTATGTTTGAGGCGATAGAAAGAAATAATAGATTAGCCCTTTAAGCCCTTAAGTCTCATGCACAGTTTTGAACGATAGAAAGCAATGTTGAGTCCTTTTTTCGACTCTGATTCTCTCACTCCAACCGTTACTTTTCTTTCAACGTTTATTAGAAAAAGCAACCTCAAAGATCTGGAACCAAAAGCAATTAGTAATAACCATTGAATAAGTTTCTTGAGCTTGAGTTGAGTTAAACGCACGGAATGTATTTGCACCATCACCATCTTCAAATTCTAAAACTAGTAATTCCTTGTATCCTTTTCTAGGGTTTACATTTTCTTTTTTCTTTCCATATTAAAAAGATTTATCTTTGCAATTTTGTAGTTAAGTGCCAAGAAAGACTTGTTGGATCTAAAACAAGAATGTGAACATGACGAAGATTGATGATTGCAATTCTTGTTTTTTTGTCCTTCTTCTTTCATCGAATACTCTCTACTATCAATACTTGTTTCCGTACAACAAGATCCAATATTAAGGTAAAAAGAAATAAAAGCCCTACGTGCTTTACGTTTGGAGAATTTGTGAATTCTTACATCTTATTCTAAAGCTTTCCAAGGCCCGGCTCATCGCATCCAAGTTGAGAGCGATAAATTGAACAAGTACGATTACTCCCTATTGGCCCTTGCTAATTTTCAAATATGAGATACCCATCTTAGTCATTATGAACGCATTTGTGCAATTGACACATCTAAAGGAACCAATATTAGACTTATTAGATCCTAAGCAATTCATGCCCAGCTTGGTCATTGGGAAACTTTAAAAAGCTCATTTTAAAAATATATGAGGAATTAAAAAATATACAACTATTTTATTTATTGCCAAATAGAGACGAATACTATATAATAAAAGC
This sequence comes from Erythroxylum domingense, assembly GCA_025594535.1. Lineage (NCBI taxonomy): Eukaryota > Viridiplantae > Streptophyta > Magnoliopsida > Malpighiales > Erythroxylaceae > Erythroxylum > Erythroxylum domingense. The sequence continues at coordinate 437,591 of JANQBM010000004.1, read as the reverse complement.
GGGAATTCGAGTTTTATCTATTAACTTAAGCCCAGACCGAGTAATATCCCTAATACTATGCTTTGATTGGGTTTTAACTGCTAACTTAGGCCCGGTTCAAGTGCTATCCTGATACTATGAAATGGAAACCACATATTTACCTTCGTACCGAGGTTATTAGCGGGCCATTTTCACACATTAGAGTTGAGTCCATTTTGGAACCAACAGTTCGTCTCATGGGCCTAACGACAATTCAAACAAAGCAACTCCCTCACTGCTCCAGTCCAAACTGTATTATGCAACCCTCTAAATTCTTGGATATAAGCTTGAGTTTGAGTTCTGGTTGAACTCAAACCTATCATTATTGGTCAGATTTGAAGTTTGAAGCCTAAACTCCGAGCCGATTAAATCAGATTTAATATGTTCAGTTACCGGCTCAGACATAGCCGGACTAATTTGTTAACCCTAAGTCCATGATTCTATCAATGAGTTATTGACATATGATTATACTGTATTGATTCGAGGCTGTTAAAATATTGCTGGTGCATTCTCCAGGCATAAGCAAAAAACTGAAATACATACGTGTAGTTTCACTTTCACCAAAAGATACAAAGATAAAGCTATTTGAAAGTGTACTATATAGTATATACAATCAAAAGGCTGTACTTTTCTCATTAGACACACACCATAACCACATCCAAGCACTACTTAACTTCAATATGTCAAAAAAGATCTGAGGAACTTACGATTTTGATCCAGTAATGGAACTTGAGGTGCAGATGTGACCACATTTATTCAACCGTGTGTAAAGCTATTTGAACGTATACTATATACAATCAAAAGGCTGTATTTTTCTCATTAGACACACCATAACCACATCCAAGCACTACTCAACTTCAATATATCAAAAAAGTATCTGAGGAACTTACGATTTTGATCCAGTTATGGAGCTTGAGATGCAGATGAGTCAACATTTATTCAACTGTATTCCTCCTATGTCCTTCAGTGTTTGAAAGATTAGTTGCGTTAACTTCACAATCTGTTATAGCAACCTGACAATTCCCTTCCCATGACAGGAACAAATTCCCATTTCCACCAACACTACCTTGTGGATTGAAGCAAGGCAAATCCACCTGACATTGCGGTGCAACCACCGTGCTCGGAGACAGCAAGCCACAGTCACCATCCTTAAAAATGGTACTATTGGCACCCTGCTTTTGGAATGGTAATGCACCCAATTCATTATCAATCTTCCCTCTCAGGTCAACCAATAAGCTCCTGAGCCTAGAGACTTCAGCTTCAAGAATTGCCTGAACTTGAAGTTTCCTGACTAATTGCTGATTCAATACACGCAGTTTCTTAACTTCCTCTTCTAAGTAAGCAGTTTGTGCCTTCTTTTTCTCTCTGTACTTTCGCACGGCCTCTCTGTTTCCTGATGGCCTTTTGGAATTTGATTTGGAACGCTCCTTGTTCTGTCTACCTTCTTCTTCTTCAGAAGCAATAACTTGAGTGTGCGTGTGGTAACATGTATGTGTATGAGTTGCATCAGGACCAGGAGGGTTACAGGTGTGAGTGTGAGTACACGTCCTGGTGTTCTTCAACAAATCGTCAAGAAATGAATCTACTGATGCTGAGCCCTGAAAATTGCTTGATGAATCTGTATTCGGTAACAAAACACGATCTGAAAACTCTACCTCTCCATCATCCATATTGTCCCTCATCGGACCACGCCAAGTTACATATACTTGCAGTTTAACGCCATAAGATAGAAAGTATCAGCAGTACAAAAACTGAAAAATTTCAGGCTTTACCAGATTGGGACTGAAAGCACTAAAAATCACCTATTTATGGAAAGTTACAGTCAATTAGAACGTGATGATCTTTCCACATCATCAGTATTCACAATCAGCAAAACTTGCAACAACCCACATGAGGAGAACCATCAATTATGCCCCAAAACTCCATTACGAGGTTAGGGTTAGAGGAAAGAAGCCAAAAAGGGATATTTTTGAGCAACTTTACGAATACCCAGATCAAAATTCTTCACAGGAAGATATACTCGAGCATAAAGAGAAGATCATGATGTTGAAGTAACTCGCCTGCTGAAGAGAATCCAAGCATCAAGCATCAAGTGGGCAAGTAACAGAGCACAGCACTTTCTAGTGCACAAACATCAGAAAAGATGGCTGATCAAATTGCAAAGTCAGAGAAAGAATATTTAGATGCGTTGCAAGTAAGGTAGCACTTGTAATAGAAGATTCTGTAATGGCTAATCTCCAACTTTTATCAAAAAAGTGGAAGCAACAAGCTCCTCTCACATGCTTCTCGAAATCCAGGCTTATTAGTCCTTTGCCGTAACCCTGTGGACTTTGTCCACTTCAACTTTATGCCCACTTACAAGCAGTTGACAACTGCTCAACTGCCATTTGAAATTAGAGACTGATGATGACGTGCTTGCCAATGATCGATGGTGGTGGAACTTCGATCGAGTTGAGTTGACATATAACTTGAGTTTAATCCGAATTTTTCTAATATATAATTTTAAAATTTGATTAGATTATGTAGCTTTTCTTGTTTCTTCTTGGCTGCTAAGTGTTGATGTGAACTTTAGTTGACAAATTTCTACGGGTGATTAATTGCAGAACAGTTTTTCTTTCTGGGTATGGAAATCCTAAGATCATGCGTGCCAAGTTCAATCATGCAAGTGGGTCTCCTGTAGATTGACTTCTCTTGAAAGATCTACGCCATGAGAAAGGTTCTTCATAAGTTTAATACGCGTCAAAGGCTTGAAAATAGTGGATTCCAAGGCTGTGTATGAGGGGTTTTGTTGGTTCATATAAGAAAATATAATAGGAATGAAGGATGAAAATTGATATTATCATTATAATTATGATAGTTGATTAAGAGAAGGAATGATTACTATTACCCTTAACAGTATTTAGTTTGTAAAATATATTAAGAAATAAAAATTTATTATATTTTAATTAATTAATTAATTAAAATTTAATTAATGTTTATATTTTAATTATTAATAGTAATATTTTAATTAATTATATTGTAACTATTAATTAGTAATAATATTTTATGTAATAATATTTTAATTAATTATATTGTAGTTAATTAATTATTAATAATATTTTAATGAATTATATTATAATTAATCAATTAATTACAATATTTTAATTAATTATAATAAGCACACTCTTATATAATAATGAGGGGGTGGCTAGTTCGCGCGGGGGAATGATAATAAAAAAGAAAATGAATTTTATCATTATAATTTTGATAGTTGGTTAAAAGAAATGAATAATTACCATTAACAGTGATTGGTTTCTTAAAAGCCTTTATTTTAAATTCTAAATCTTGTTAGTTTGTGCTGATTCTTGACATAAATGTTGTTTTTTTTCCTAAGATAGTTTGAGTGGCTTCCTTTGTGTCTGTACTTTTAGAGCACATTAGATGTAGGAGGCGGTTGGTTCGTACGGGGGAATGGTAATAGGAATGAGAATGAATATAGTGAAGAATGAGAATGGATATTATCATTATAATTCTGATGGTTGGTTAAAAGGAATGAATGATTACCATTACTATTGATAGAGGTTGGTTTGCAAAATATATTAAGAAATAAAAATTTATTTTTAATTAATTATAATGCAATTAATTAATTAATAATAATATTTTAATTA
>JANQBM010000004.1:409144-430921 GCA_025594535.1 Erythroxylum domingense | reverse complement strand
CACTTTCTTGTTGGTCCTCTCCTTACTGTTTCTTTTCCTTCTCTTTTGTCCCGTTGTGGTGCATCATCGGATAATTTATTTTAGGTATTCGGGTCGATTCCTTGGGTCTTGAGTCTTTTACTAAGATGGGTATTCCAGTAGTTCTTCATCTCATTATCAGTTCGACCTGGGAGCCTCCCAGCAATAAAAGACCATTGTTTCCCAGTAGAGAATGCATTCTGATAATGAGCTCATCCTCATCAGGAGTGATGTTCCCTCCTTTAACGTCTTGTTTGAGGTAGTTCATCTATCTTAATCTGCAACTCTTCTCACATATGAAAAGACTTGTTTAGTGACATTCATATTCAATGTTTTGAAGCATGAGGGACAGAAGATAGTTACCAGCGAGATGGGTTGTGGTTTTGTCCCATTTAGATTTACATATAGAGGAATCGTAGCGGAGAGTGAATGATCTTTCTCAATTCTCATCTCTTCTTTTCGCTTGTAGTGCTTATTCCTCTCGATGATCACCGACGTATCTTTTTTCTTCTCGGAAACGGTAGGCACAAAATTAGACTTTGTATAATCAAACATAATCAAATTCTTTTGTGTTAACGTGCGGGGTTCTAAATCAAATATGAGTAAAGTTGAGAATTCTTTTTTTTAAAGGAAAAAACCAACCTTGAGAATGTCAAAGGAGTGACCGCACGATCCGTTGTTGTCGAACTCACTATCCTCATAGATGTCGAATTCATCATTGGAGCTGTGATTGTTGTTGGTGTTGAAGCAGTTACAGCGATTCCGAAGCTGGAGGAGAAAGGAGAGAGCAAAAACTTAGAAGAGAGCTTAAATTCTTTTGTATTAATGTGCGGGGTTCTAAATCAAATATGATTAAAGTTGAGAATTCTGTTTTTTAAAAGGAAAACACAAATCTTGAGAATATCAAACGAGTCACCGCATGATCCGTTGCCGTCGATCTCACCATCCTCATAGACGTTGGATTCGCCATTGGAGCTGTAATTGTTGTTGGCGTTGAACCAATTACAGCGATTTTGAAGTTGGAGGGAAGAGGAGAGAGCAAAAACTTAGAAGAGAGCTGAAACTGTCGCTCTCTCTCTCTGTTAAAGTGTTAGAATTAAAAAATATATATATATATACATGCGAAAGAATGCTAATCGAAGGATCAAACGGATCTATCCGTTCGTCTTTAGTATTATATATTTAATTAAAGAGTGTTTGTTACCCTCTAATAGTCATTATTCTGTACTCTTTATTATATTATTTTAATTTTAATTTTTCAAAAGAACTTTTTTCTTGTTTTTTCAATTTTAATTTTTAACATCTCCACCGTCTAAAGTTAATTACGGCGTCGTTTGAAGGGCATTATTTGTCTATAAATACGTGCGTTCATTTTCAAATTTCAAATGCCATACCTTCCAATTTCCCTCTCACTCACCTGCTCTTTTTTTCTGTTTCCTCTCGACATCTCTTCCCATTTTCATTCTTCGTTTGCTTCATTCTCTCTCCTTTTCCTTCCTTCATCGATTTCGATTCCATTGCGTTCTGATCTAGTCATTGATCGAGAAGAAGTTGAGAAAGAATGCAGGTTCTATCTCTTTGTTATTTTATTTTCTTCTTTTTTCGGTTGCTTTTACATAATGATCTGAGATCTGGATTGTGGATTTCGTCAGATCGAAGAAACGATTGCAAAATATAGAGAGGAAATTGAAAGAACATACGATCAAGAAAAGCAATTGAGAAAGAATGCAGGTTCTATTACTTTGTTAATTTTTTTTCTATTTCCAGTTTGTTTTTATATAAAGCTCTGAGATCTGGATTGTCAATTTTGTCAGATAGAAGAAACGATTGCAATATATGGAGAAGAAAATGAAAAGACCACTCGATCGAGAAAATGAGATGATAAATAATGCAGATGCTACCTCTCTGTTATTTTGTTTCCTTTTTTTCTTCCAGTTTGCTTTTATATAAAGCTCAGAGATCTCGATTGTTGATTTTCTCAGATCGAAGAGCCAACTGCAAAATATCCAGACGAAAATGAACACAACTCACGATCATGAATTGATGCTAGATTAGTTCAGGTTCGTTTTAGTTTTGTTTAATTGCTGTAGAAAGGATGTGAGACAAGGAAACTGATTAACTACAGAAAGAGAGAACTTCAATGATTAATTCCTTTTGATAAAACAGTGAATCGATGCCCGGTCATGTTTCTTCTTGTGCCTTTTCATTATGTTATCATTTTGAAGTGGGAGATTGAGAACCTGTTCTTGTGTAGAGGTCCTGTATTAACAAAAGAAATAAAGTTGCAAAGAAATTGTGTGCCTATTTTTTCCATAAATACTGGAATTATCGCTTGCATTAATTATCTCTGTTGCGTTGCGTTTTTCTCACAATGCATTGTAAAACTGAAGAGGCTTATATGACGATGTTTGCATAGGGATAACTGGTGAAAAATGTTACTAAACTTTTTTAAAAAATTTTTTTCATTTCAATCTTATATAACTTGCATATCCATATCAAATCCACGTCACCTTTTGTTTATTTTGGTTCTTCCGCCTTCTGCAATTTCTCCCGTATTTCTTTTTAAACGTCTGTGCTGTGCCTTCGAATTGCAGTTATGATTTTCCTTCCGTATCTTTGTTTAAATCTTGTTTTTTTTTCTTTTGATGTATTCCCTCTAATGATGATTGCTCGACATATTTTTTTTTTTTTTTGGGTAGATCCAACAGGTAAATGAAATGCAGAAGGGATACTAGTCCATTAGTTGTAGCTATTTGACCTATATGTACTATACGTTATCATTTTTGTTTTGGCTAATTCTGTTTGCGAGTCCTTTTCAACTTTCGAGTTTCAGGATACCAATGCGAGACTCCCACATGACTCCTTTTTCTTCTGCAAAGGTTATTTTATTAAATTCCTATGGATGAACTACCATTGGTTTCTCTATTGCCTTGCTTTCCTATATTCATCCATTTGTTTTTATGTTCATCCAAGAGCACAAATGACATTTTTTTATATTGATCCAGTAGCAGTCTGGTGGCTGCAGAACTAGAAGCTTCTGGACTTCATTAGCTTTTGGGTACTAAGGGATGAGATCTTCTGTGCTACTTTCTTAGTTCCTACTCTGGGTTAGAGAATCTCATCTATAAATTAAATTTATGGATTAGATCTTCTGACATAGAGTAAAAACTGGGGAATAATACAGAAGATCTCATGCTGAACTAGGAGGTATAGGAACTTTTGGTAAAAACTGGGGAATAATACAGAAGATCTCAGGCTGAACTAGGAGGTATAGGAACTTTTGGGCCTAAGTCCAGTAGGACTACAAGACTAGGAGTTACTGAACTCTACCATGTACTATAAGGATGAGATTTTATGTATTATTTTCTCAGTTCATAATTTGTGTCTGAGAATCTCATCTATAAATTAAATTTGTAGATGAAATATTCTGATGCAGAATAAAAATTGAGGGATAATACAAAAGATCTCGTGCTGAATTAGGAGCTATTGGATTAGGAACATTTGGACTAACTCCAATAGGGCTACGAGACTAGGAGCTACGAGACTTTATCACAGTACTCCATTAGCTACTAGACTAGTACCGAGCTACTGGACTCTACAGTAGCTATTGTTTAAAGAGATTCCAGCAGCTACTGGGCTAAGAGCTTTTGAAATGAAGTCCAGTAACTTCCGGGTCAAGTAGTAGTCCAGTAGCTACTGGTTAAAAGTGACTCTACTACATATGCCACTGGTTCCGGTAGATACGAGGTCCAGTTCACTAACAGTAGCTACTGGAGATTAGAAACTACTAGTAGTAGCTATCGTGCTAAGAACTTCTGGACTAGAGTCCATTAGCTACAAGACTAGAAGCTCCTGGACTCTACTATAGTAGTTCAGTAGTTACTGTACTAAGAATTTCTGAACTAAAGTGCAGGAGCTACCATACTAGAAGTTACTGGACTCTACTACACTAGCTACGGTGCTACTTATTGTTCCAGTAGTATAGTAGCTAATGGATCCAGAAGTTACTGGACTCTACCATAGTAGTCCGGTAGCTACACGACAAGGTGTGAGCTGCTGGATTCTACTAGAGAGTAGCTACTGCTCCAGTAGCCACTGTATTAGGAGCTTGTGGGATGAAGTTCAGTGGCTATAGACTAAGAGCTTCCCGGTGTAACTTCTGGATCCAGTTGTAACATCTAAGTCTACTTCTAGACTGGTGTTCACTAGCTTCTAGTCAGGTGCTCCTTAATTGGGTCAGTTGGTACTCTTGTATTGTATGGGCTGAACTGCTTCTATATTGTGTAGGTTGGGCTTTTGTACTGGGCTGTAGTGATTGTTCTGGCGACTACTTTTGAAATTTTTTGCCTGGCTGCTGTGTCCGTAGTGTGTGAGCTGTGATGGTACTAACGTAGTGTGAGCGTGAACTGGCTGCTGATCATAAGGTGCACAGGCTGGACAGCTGCTTCTGTAGCGTGTGGCTGTGCTGATGCTGATGCTTCTGTGGTGCGTGGGCTAGGCTTTTGCTTTGTAGCACATTGTAGTGTTGCCTGGGCTGGTGGTGTGCTCGACACAATTTGACGCCATAAAAAACTTACCTATCGTCACTTGAATACTACTGTCAGGAAATTTTCTTCGTCTACTGTGGGGAAAAATTATCTAGTCCGTTTCGATTCGTTATTTGATTAAATAAGTTGATAACCGCACAATTTAATTAGAATCATCCAGTATCCAGAACAAAATAATTCAATTCAAATAACTTAGGTGAAAAAGTATTAACCAATTCAAAGTTTTTAATTGAACAATTGTACCACAAATTATGTGAGCTTAATTGCATTCAATTATTGTACAAACTTGATGAGAATTCACCTATTCAAGTTATAGTGCCATTGAAAAGAATTATATATACTCAGATAAATACATATAAATAGTTAAATACACAAAGATATATGAACAAATAAATATAATATATGAGTGTATATACAATTACGATATCAATTCTTTTACAATAAATGACAATCTTTGAAACCTCTATATAAACTTTGATGAAAATTCGCCATTCCATGCTAATCACTAATCAGATCAAGAGCAGCCAAAAAAAATTGATGTAATCGTATTGAAGGCAAACATGAGAAGAATTCTCACCTGTTCAAAGACAAAACTAAAATCTTGACATAAAATCCACGAAGAATTATGCTACAGAAAAAGTTTTGACAGCTCATTTACCTCAGTCCATAAAATTGAATTAGCGCCGTGTAACCCACACAATCTAATCCACTTATACCTGAGTCCTGTATGCCTGTGTAACTTGTTCTTTAGGCGTCTTGAAAACGGGATTACGATGAATCAAAGCAAAAAATGAACAAGAAAATCATGTACTTATCATCTACAATCTTTATTTTCGAAACCGGTCCTAAACTCACCTCAGGTAGACAAATCAGATCCTAAATATCTGTCGTGGAAAGAGATCTCACTTCTGTAAGCAAGCGAAGACTATATATTCATTTTCCAACAGAGGAAAGTAGTACAAACAAGTTGTGAACCCAAAACCTGCGGCATTCACATTCGAAAAGATCCTGAAGAACATATATATGTATATTGCAAGTATAACTCAGCAGAATCCAGAAAACAGCATAGATAACTCATGATTCATGCAAACGGTATCACAACGTAAAAGGAAAAAAGTTTAGGCAAAAATAGATCTGACAGACAGCGCAACAATAACGCAATGGAAGCATAAAAGATGACGTTTCTCAGACAAGAAATTACCAAAGACGAGAATAAACCTGTAGTTTCAACATTGTCAAGAATCTCTATTTATGATCAACTAAAGGAAAAAGCAAATATAATGCAAATCTCTATCTGTAACGATTCTAATGAAATAACAAATGTAAGGCAACTCACAGAGAGGATCTCATCTGTAATGCAGAAAAAATAAACTCCAAGCTGTTAAAAATATAATGCAAATCCTGAAATCAAGGTAGACAACTCACTAGTAACAGAAATCTTGGGTTTGAAATCGATCCTACATCCACCTTAGTGTAGACAAACCAATCGCACTTCTGAATAAATATTCATTTTCTCACAAAAAGAAATAACTAGTCGCAGAATTGTTAACTGAAACCTTCGGTTACAGCGTAAAGTGTACGGGTAAAGGTTTTCCGCAAGAACAGATCTAACTGATATCGTATCATTATAACGCAATCAAAGCCTAAAACATCACGCTTGTCACGAAAGAAACTGTCACACACTAGAATCTTAATTGTTATCAACCAGAGGAAAAAGCAAATCAAACATCGGATCTGAAAATCACAAACTAGAATATGCACATGTTTAATAGTAACAGTTCATCTCTTCTAAGCTAATCTGCACCTGTTTGGATTGGTACTTTACTACTTCGGAGTTCAAACTCTCCATTTGTCCAAATTGGCCATGAAGATCAGAGAAGCGAGAGAGAGAAGGCGGAAGGTGAATTTCAAAAAGTGGAGGGAAATAATTTTAAACTGAAGGAGCACCTAACCCGTATTTATACCCAACTAATTCCCTTCTCTCTTGGTCTAGAAAGTCCGACTCATACGTTAATGATAGGGAAGGCAACAAAATAAGGTTAAAATCCTCTTTAAAGTGATGTCGTATTGGGTGCGGAACAAAGTTAGAATAGAGTTAATAGAACGGAAGATCTGGTCCTACAAAAGCCTAGTAAAAGAGTTGGGTTCTACGTTCTAGTTAATTACGGGCCTTGATATCTTCAATTTTTATTTCAAAAAATAAATTATTTTTTTAGTAAAATAACAATTTCTTCACAATTATTTAAAATTAATATATCAAAATTTCTAATTGAATGAAATTCTTTAAGTGGAATCAAATTTGAATTAAAATATTAATACTTAATTAAACTTAACAAATTTTCTTAAACTTAGTCAATTAATAAATTATTTTTAAGTCAACTTTATTAAATTTAGTATTCAAATTTAAATTTAATTTTTTGAAATGAAATTTTAAAATTAATTAACAAACTTTAATAACTCATTTTTAAATTAAAAATGACAAAACTTGATGAGTTCAACTTAAAATTATTAAGTCTAATTCAAATTAATTAAATTTCAGTTAAAACTCAAAATTTTTAATTTCATTTTAATTTTTAAAAATTAAACAAATATTTTTGATCAAATTTTAAATTGTTCAAACTCAATTAAGTTCAAGTTCAAGTCTAATTAAACTTTGAACCACTCAGGCCCAAGATTCAGACTCGGGCTAAAAACTTCAAACCCAATCAAACTTCAACCTAAACTCAACCTCACCTTTTACTATGCAAGAAAAGATTACCTGTTGTTATTACTCTATGCTTGGCATGTTCTATGAATATCCATTAACCTAATTTCTGTGAGTAACAGGAATAGATCAATTCTTATTACTCCATGCCTAGCATGTTCTATGAATATCCATTAATCTAATTTCTGTGAGTAACAGGAATAGGTGATCTGCACCTTTGCTACCCCTACATTCTCAACTCTCATTGGGCGGCCAATTAATAACCATGCATTAAAGTTCGCATGTTGGTTAGTGAAATACCCTGAGATTTATTCTATACATGACCTAATTTTCAGACATGCCGAAGTACATTGCAACTATCAAATAAGTTGTTCATTTTGGCAATCAAATGGTCGAAAAACAAATTAATATAAGTATTCAAAGGGGACATCAGACATCAGTAGATTGCTAATGCTTTAGGAACTTACACGCCAAAAAAATGGATGTCGAAAGCATAGACCCTACCTCTCAATACTACAAGTATCAAAATTAAAACCAAACGGTAATTTCATGGTGGTCCTGGAAACTATCCATCAAATGCCCTAAGAAAGTTCTCAGTTCTTAACCTGATCTTGCACCAACGCTTTGTCTGGTTTTGATCATCCTTTTAAGGGTTGCAAGCCAAAAGTTACATTCATCCCATTCACTTGTGGTAAGGAGTACCTAATCCATATACAACGATCACGAAATCAGGTAAAGTTACTTTTAATTGCTCAAGAACATACATAAAGAACTATCTACGTTCAAACCTTATACCTGAATTTGCAGGGCTGTCCCAAAATCGTTCTTGTCCATTGCCTGGCACAGTTGAATAAGCTTATCGGATGCGTTTTTTGAAATATCCCCACTATTAAGTTTTGCGAACAAGGCACCTATTTTCCTTGAATTGTCTTCTATTTCGCGCTTCCTGGCTGGATTTGCACGAGAACCTCCCAAAGCATCCGATGTCTCGTTAAATAGTCTTGTCAATGTTGAAATTACAGGCCTATGTTGAGCTGAATGAAACCAGGCAAGTCAAGCTAAAGATGTCAGCAAGCAATATATCGGCATGTTAATGGGTCAGTCAAAAAAATGTCCATTCCTTAAAATAATTGATTCGGGATATAGTTCCTCATACTGGTTATTGCATTCCACACCATGTGACAATATTTTTGGAAATTTCATATTCCAATATCTAAAGTACGTCATCATACAATGTAAGCTACTGCACCAATGTTTGATCAATTAAGACAAGTTTTGGAATTGAGTTTGAAGAGAAACCTAGAAACCTTTTCCTAAGAAAAGCAGTAGCATCAACACAAAATTGGACATGTTATTCAAGTGGAAAACTGAATTTAGACAAGGAATTAGTAAATACCGGATACATTTGATGTATCAACCGTCTGCACTGTTGGGGGAGAAGCAGCATGTGTGACAGCTGGCTGTACAGATGGCGACTGAGTAGGAGTAGGTGGTTGCATTGAACTGATCCCAGGTCTTTGAACAACACCTGAATTTGTCATGGGTCTGAATCCCATAGATGCTGGGGATGGTGCTACAACCTGCGGCATTTTCTGGCTAGGAATTGGGCCTGTTTGAACTGAAACGGGTCCTTGCACAGGAGGCTGCGCAGGTTGAAAACCTGGATTGGCAGATCCCTGAAAAAAATATAGAATATTTTAGCATGTTCATCAGAAAGCCACTATCACACACCAACTTTATAATGGCTATACTGACCGGATATAACTGAGAGCCTAATGTGGGCTGCTGATATTGCTCTGCGTTTCTCAGAATTGGAACATTTGAAGGAACAAAAGTCCTAACAGTTTGCTGAGGAGCAGGCTGAGGTGGTGCAAAATTTGCCTTCAGTGCCAAATGAACCACGTTAGTATTCATCAATAACTGCAGTGGTTCTTATTCACACACACCACAACCAAAATCTAGCAAATACTAACAACTCAGAGATCAAGTATTTTAGAAAATTTTCTGATGGACATCTTGAACAAAAATCAAGTACATGATGGAGGAACTGCCACACTTTCTCACATTACCCGGTGTTGAAATAGAAAATATAGTCAGAGTAAAAGCTAGCATGCAGGAGATAAATTAGCTATAACAGATACACCAAAAGGAGCCTGATAAACAAAGCACCTGTGGAGCCTGTGGAGCCTGAGGTGCCTGAGATGGAACAAACATATTGGGCTGTGGCGAAGGCTGATATGTTGATGGTTGGGGGCTAGGTTGATATGGCACAGGAGCTGTATATCCTCTCGTATGGGAAGGACCAAGAGGTTGTTGATAATTTTCACCGTATGGATTAACAGGAACAGTTTGATGAATTTGTGACGATGCCGTATCCTGGGCATTATAGATAAGACATAGGAAAGTGTCATTCGGAGCCAGAAGCAAATCAAATTCAGCTCATAAAATAGCCCTAAAATCAAGATCCAATTAAGCAACCACCTGATAGTAATGTTGAGAGGGATTGACCAAACCATAACTGGATTGATCAGTACCATACACTAATTCACCCTGCTGTTGGGAGTGATCAAAGGCTGGCGTTTTTTCTCTCTCTGCATGCAGATAAATCAGTAAATTGTTACCCATTTGAAGGCAACATTGCACAAATTTTAGAAAAATGCCATATTAAATCTTTCAAAAAGTAAGCTTGAAGCACAGGTTAATCTTCAGGACAAAGATTTTGTGATTTTGACTTAATAGCACTGAAACCAACGATCTAGAAAATAATTGTTTACACACCATTGAAATTGATGAAGAATTACCCCACTTGAATGTTATTTTATATGATTGTTCAGGGATTAAAAAACGTGGCTAAATGTCCCAAGTAACCTATCATAAATGTTTAACAACTGGATTCAGAAATGCACATGAAGATGGAGATGAAGATTCAATTAATACAAGATCAGATAAAAAGGGAAAACAGCATTAAATCAAGAACCAATTATGAAGCAGCACATATACTGTCACAGCACATACCAGGTTCCAGGGAAAGGGAAATACGATCTCTTAAGATTATTAGCTCAGGAGACATTTCATCAGATCCCAAAAGTTTCAAGTACTCCATTGCAGTTGATAACAATCCCTGACTGGCTAAAATTTCAGCATATTTTTCAACAAGCTTGAAGAAAGATGCGCTGAAATGTTTTTCGCCATTGGCCAGAGCAAGGACAATAGTCTTCTCCATAAGATCCTAATGAAATGAAGATTGTTTGAGTCCCAAATCTTGCGAAATCATATAAAGTTAAAAGCTTTAATATAATGGGCATGTTACCTGGAGAAGGTCAACATATGATTTTCCTCCAAGCTCAACCTTCAGACTTCTTGACCAAATTTCAACTGTCTTATCAATGTTTCCCGCACAAATATAACATAAGGTGGCTGCCAAAGTGTTGCCAGCAGCCATCAATTTTGAAGCAAGTGAATTGCATAACAAACTCCAGTCCTCGTTTTGTGCAAACTGATTATTAATCATAAACAAAAGAATACCATATCAGTGGCAAAAGAAAAGAATATAATTGCATAATAAGAATCTTGATATGTATTATCTTCTCACACTAGTCAAACAATGGCAGATAAAATTTACACAAGAATGTATAAATCCATAAAGAAGGCAGCTGATTATTTCAGGCTTACAAGTTGTCACTTCAACAATTTTCAGAGGTAAAACACTTACTGTACACAAGAGCGCAAGGGTTTCTTTCCAGTATTTCAGCGGCCTGGTGTTTACCAGACTGATTAGATCATTGTTCACCATTGCAGAAACAACCTGAAGTGAATTGGAAGATTGTTTAGCCAACTGTTACGAGGCATAATTTCAATGAAATATGGACTAACTGCATTAAAAATGAAAGTAAAGTGATGGACATACCTTCAAGTATGGAGAACGACTCATCTTTAGATAATGATCACGAGTCCTCTCCCACAAAGAAGTACCTCCAACATGGGCAATAACTAAAGCATCAGCTATTTTGTTTGCAGATAAGCACTGAGCAACAGCTCCTTTATAGTCTCCCACAACCAAAGCACGCTGAATAACATCATCAAAGGAAGGATCTACAATCTCTTCCAACCCATTTTCTTGCGTACTTTCCTCCAAATTAGGAACTGAATTTCCAAGACCAGAGTTATCAACTGGAGTTTTCAAAGGTGAATCAACTTTGGGGCTTGAGAGATTATTGAAGAAATCTTCGCCATCATCCGCAGAGAAGACATTTACCTCCTTTTTTGTTTCATACCCCACTTTATTAGCTACGGTATCATCAAGCTGAACATCACTCATTTCCTGAGAGAGATCATTTTGTATAGCTTTTTCATCAACAGGTAGACTAAAACCAAGGTGGGAAAGCAATTTTGTTCTTGCCGTCCCATCTTCTTCAAATAGAACTTTTAGAAACCCCCATGTTTCTCTATCATCCTCTGATCTGCTAAAATCATTAAACAAGCACAAGCAAAGTCATGTATGCAGATATCTGAAGAGACTACTGGCAGGATCCAAAAATTTCACATTCAGGTTTCATAAGAAAATGGAAAGTCCAATTCTCAGACAGATTACATACTCTGACTCCTGAGACTTTTTTTCACATAAAGCCTTCAGAGAAGACTTCTCTCCATTTTGTATTGCAGTTTCAAACTCAGATGTCCTACTCACCAAAGTATCCTCCGTAACCATGCTATGCAAATAAACCTAAAAGAGAAAAAGAGGATGTTAAGAACTATGGCAATGTTTCGAACCAAGGAAACTTGGAGGAATCTAACCAATGGAGCATACCTCTGAAGCACCTGCAGCAGATGATCTAGGATGAAAAGACACAAGCTTTCCCCCAAAGCCAAATGATGCTCCACCAGGGCGTTTGTACCACTTGGGTGCCCTCAATGTTGCTGAATTTAAAGGATAAGGAGATAAGGGAAAGAACAAAGTACAGGAACCAATATCCAGCAAATTATTGATATATGGTTAAAACTTGATGGAATATCAAGAATATGCCGCATTACCAGCACCAAAATCATTCTCAGTGGTAGCATATTGACTGCAACCCTGAAAGGTAAGATGCACAGGATGTTTCAGTTTTTCTTGTATGCAAAACTCTCGTTTTAACAAAAAAATGCTAGCGGGGACTAACAAATCCATACCTCAATGTTGTATAGGCCAACCTTCCCATCATAAGAAGATGCTGATATAACTCCCGGAATCTTTGGATACCAGTGTACATCAAAGGTCCAGTTGGAGCCACCAGGCAATTCACGTACAATCTATGCAACAATTTAAAACTTTATAGATACTTGGACACCCTCAAAAATACATAGAAAATGCTCAACCTAAATATTTAAATTCTCGAAAGCTGAAAGTGTGACTTCTGAGATCCCATACCTCTCCAGTTACAGTGTTCCAACAAAAAGTTCGATTGTCCTTGGCACAAGTAAGCAAATAGGAGCTGTCATTGGGACACCATGACATAGCAATTACACCTGATGCAAAACATCAGTTAAGAAAAGAACCAAATTATTTTTCAGCATCCCCTACATCACTCTATATGGAAAGCAGGACTTAACAGGGAAAGCAATCATGCATGCCAAACTGCTTATGAAGATCAGTTATTTCTTCAATTTAGGTAAAAGTTTAAACAAAAGGTGGCAATATCTCCATAGGCCTAAAAAAACAAGCTCACAGCATAACGAAAATTTGTTTCTTGATATTATTTTACAGCCCCAAATATTTCAGCAGAAAACCAGACTGCTCGTTACCTTTAGTGTGCCCCACAAACTCTTTCACAGGAGTCATTGCATTACGCATATCCCAAAGCTGCCAGGAAAATTTATCTGATAAATTTCTAAAGATCAAATATAGAAGGGAAAAGAATATCAAGTGCAAAATCATTACCCTCAGAACAGGAGAACTGTCTTCATCAGAGGCAATAATAAGTTGAGTGGCAATATCAGGGTGCCACTGCAAAACAGAGCACCGCCTCCTAATGGAATCTTCAACACTGTTATTAACAGATATACAATCAGTTTTCACTTCAAGAAACAATATGATGCTATCACACAGAAATTATCAGATCCTTGGAAGGAAAAAAAACA
The DNA here is from genome assembly GCA_025594535.1 of Erythroxylum domingense. Lineage (NCBI taxonomy): Eukaryota > Viridiplantae > Streptophyta > Magnoliopsida > Malpighiales > Erythroxylaceae > Erythroxylum > Erythroxylum domingense. The sequence continues at coordinate 417,535 of JANQBM010000004.1, read as the reverse complement.
AAAGAAAAGACAAAACCAAGTAACTTACGTTATTACAGGCTTCTGCTTTTTTAGGTCCCAGACCGCTACAAAAACCCCAAAAAATTTGATATGAAAACCAAAACAACTGCACAAAACCAGAAGGTGATCCATTATGCTTCCTTACCAGTTATTCCATTTTGTGACGTTGATGCCAATATATGTTGGACCTTGCTATTCCAAGAAACATATGTAATCTCACGCTGAGTAGCAGAACCACTGCCCTGCAGAAAAAAATCTCACATATTATAAAATACACATCTGAGCACCAGAGGCGCAAGTTAACAAAACCTTTTAAAGCAAAAATGGTGAAACAAAGGCAATGCAAACTAGCAGCATCAATAATAGTACAAATCAAGAGATCAATTTCACAATCAATCTATAAAGGTAGGAGATGAACTGATGACCAAATCATGATGCAGTTTATTCTATACTACTCTCTGCCACCAATTAAGAGATTAAGGAAGTAACAGCATTTAACCAATTTGAAAAGCCATCTCTTCGTTAAGGACACTCTACAAGAGCATACCTTTCTTCATCTAGGGAATAACATTCTCAATGTAAATTTTCTAATACTTTCCTATGGCACTGAGATACTGATACAAGAGCATCTTCACGGAACCTCTTCTAGCCTTAATTGAAAGAAATCTAGCTGCCTTAAATCTTTCTATAAATCAGTTACACCCTGTAGCCATTTCATTTACCAGTAAAAACTAGATGCAGGTCACATAGTCCTTTAAAGATGATCATACACGTGAATATATCATGCAATCAGCTTGCATCAGACCTTAAGCGGTGGGTAATGGGAAGCTACTTTGGGTGCAGATAAATCCCAGATTAAGATTTCACCGTCATCTGCACCTGATGCCAGTAAGTTAGGTGTGATGGCATTGAACTCAAGACCATGAACCTGAAAGTGGGAGATGAGGAATAAGCATGCCTCCAAATAATCATTTATCTAACAAAAATGAAATCATATTACACTGGATGCATGAAGAAACTAAAAACTTACAGGCCCCTTATGGTTTGAGAGATGAGCAATGCGAGCATCTTCGCTTGCCTCAGAACTAGCAAAAAGGTGGTACTAGATGTTACTAGAGTTTCATTAAGGAAAAAGCGAGCACAAAATCGATATCATGAAATACAGTGACGGAAGAATCAAGTTTTCTGTTATTTCTAAAACTCTTCCATTTCAAGAGCAAGAGTATCTACAGTTAACCTGACTAAGCAGCTTTATTACACTTCCATTCCAATCACAACTAAAACAAGACCTGATTAAGCAGCTTTATTACACTTACATTCCAATCACAACTAAAACAGAACACAATGTGAATGTAATTTTTGAAGACTAATTCCGGTCCAAAAGTAGACTTGATGTTGTTGAGGAAATACTCAGAAAGAAAAGGTAGAATGAACACAAAGTCATAAGTCTTAAAATGAAACCAATGTCATAAATCAACTGCAATCTAATAGAAGAAAAAAATTCACAGCAAATGGCAATCCCAATTCTTCCACGGAAATTAACCAACGAAGACGGACAAATCGCTCGCACATTAGTAAACTATTAGGAGTTACGTAAAATGTCACGTATGATCAAAAGAACACAACACGTCGTTCAATCAATGTAAAATAGAAGCAAGTCGAACGATTTGCTTAACCTCCCTTACCGTTATCAACGCACATTTTTACAATCTCAGCCCTATTCAGCTAAAATTAGTGAATTTACTGCAACCAAATTCGAATAAACTGTTAAAGAGTGAATAACTAATCACCGGATCAAGGCCAAAGGGTTCCAAATGTCAATACTCCCATCGGCAAGTCCACCAGCAACCAACCCGAAACCGTACTCGTCGGACTCAGGTCCCTTCCTGCTCCAAGCAATTCGGTTAAATCTCTCGGCACTTTGATACTCGCCGACCAACGGCAGATCACGATCGTCCGACTGAAAATCAAGCTTGAAGATCTCAAGACTCGAGGAGGAGCTAAACGACGGATCCACCACATTCGCCATCGTTCCGGTTGCCATATACGGCGCGTCCGGCGCCAGCGCCACTTGCGCCGATCTGTTAACCGATTTTATACACGCCATGTCGTGCGCTTCCTAGATCTAAATTGGGTGAATTTGGGGTCTTGATCTCGAAATTCTGGTGCGGAGATTTGAAAGAGAGATCAAATATTAGGGAATGAATTTCAATTTCTAATCTGTTAAGAAGTTAGAGAAAACGTAGAGAAACACACTTGCAACGCACTACTAGCACTGTTTCTTTTTTTCTATGTTTCTTCCGTTCCTGAGCGCGTTCGTTTGCTCTAAAGCTTTGCGTTTTGGGGGAGCTTTAGACTTTTGGTTAACGGGCCTAGCCTGGTTCTTTGATGGAGGTGAGTATTTATTGTATGCGGTGGTCTTTCTTGCAATCGCTTGAATGTTTAGCTAACGTGTCTTTTAAATGAGATCCTTGTGAACTGACCGGAGTGTAGCACCACACGATAAGGATTAAAGACTGAAGCCCATTTAGTACAGTTTTAATTGGGCCCGTTTCCAAGTAAATCATTTCATAAGCCCATATCTTTTTTATTTCTCTATATTTCTATTTTTAACCAAAAATTAGTCGAACTCTTTTTTAATTTCCAATTTAATTGATAAATTAATCAAATTAATCATTTTCATTTATTTTTTATAATTCATCAAATAATTTATTTAAAATAAATTCTTACTATTTACATGATCAATAAATTATTAATAGTTTTATTTTTAACAAAGAGTTTAATTAATTAAGTTTAAATTTTTAAATTACTATTATTTACAAAAATATTTATAAATTAAATTTTATTTTATTTTATTTATTTAAAATTGTATATTCAATTTAATCCAAAATTGGACTAACTCAATATTTAATACATTAATATATCACAATTTAAAGTAAATAAGTACATAATTAAAATTCAATTTAATGAATTTTTTAAATTTTCAATCAAATCAAACTATGATTTAATCTAATTTGACTAAACTATAATTTAGTTCAACTCGGGTCAAATATAAAATTAAAAAATAATTTAAATTGATCTCAATTAAACTAAAAAAGGAAAAAAAAAACATTTCCTTAATGTGTACAGACTGCCTGAATAAAGTTCTTATTCTAGAGAGTCTTTTCAGAGGATTAGAAGAAGGGGTGAAGCTTTTTAGTATGCCCAATCGGAAAGTTGGAGTTCAACAGGAGGATTGTGTCGGTCAAACGGAGCGGCTAGAATCGTCTGGATCTTCTTCATCCGTCATCGGATGATATTGTTACTAAGGTTTGCACAAAGGTTTTGGCTCTTGTCTTCTTTCTTCATCTTCTACAACAATCATCCTCACTATTTGAATCAGATTGAGACAAATTTTACAATCAAGTTTGCATATAAATGAGTCAATATCTCATATACAATATTCATAATGATAATTAATATAAACTAGATTTCCGTTAGATTTAAAATAATAAATTAAAAAATTAGATTTATCTTCTTTATGTGAAAATACGAATTGAGTCATAATTATACCCCTTTTTGGAGTTGAAGAACTTGCTAAATTTTCAATAAGCTTTGTGTAGATAGATTTAACAGTTTCATTTTTTAGTGTCTTCATAATCGGTAAAGTGTTATATAAACACATTAATAAGTTAAAATATAAATTCCACGCACAATGATCACGTTAACAAGTTAAAATAAAAGATTAATTAAAACTAATTTGTGGAAAAATAACTAGGGTAAATTTTGTTGGACTTTCAGTAATTTAACATATTATTAATATACTCCCTAATTTTTAAAAATTAACAATTACCTCGTTATAATTTTATCTTTATAGCTAGTTTTTCCCTATTATCAACTTTTGCTACAAAACAACATTATATAATTGTTAAATTTTATATGATTGAGCCTAAATAAACTGGCAATATGTAAGTTTAAATGAAGTTTCATCCTAAAACTAATTAATACTAGGAAGAGTAATTCATTACGCTTATATGCAAGCTCAAGGTTATATATTCTTTTCATATAAGAGAAAGTTTCACTTATATTTTAACACGCTCTCTCAAATGTTGGCTAATTTACAGCCCAATACGCGACACAATTTATCGTGACAAGATGATGACAAGTAACTCAGAGCAACTCGCTCTGGTACCATATTAAATTTTGTATGATTGAGCCTAAATAAACTGACTAGATATAAGCTTAAATGAGATCCATCATAAAATCAATCGGTACTAGAAGGAGTAACTCATTAGGCTTATATGTATGCTCTAGACAATATATTCTTTCCATGTGAGATAAAGTCTCGTTTATATTTCAACACGCTCCCTCACGCGTTGGCTAATTTATGACCAACACGTGACACAGTCTATCGTGACGAGATAATGACGAGTAACCCAGAGCAACCTGCTCTGATACTATGTTAAATTTTATATGATTGGGCCTCAATAAACTGACCATATATAAGTACAAATGAAGTTTCATCATACGATCAATTAGTATTAAGATAAGTAACTCATTAGGCTTATATACATGCTCAAAGTCATATATTATTTTCATGTGGGACAAAGTCTCACTTATGTTTTAACAATAGTGTCACGTGTAGTGACACGAGATAAAAATGATATTATTTTAAAATTATATTTATATAAAGTTTATTGATAAGTTTTTAAAAAATTATATATTAAAGTATAGGTTTTAGCGAACTTAACCAAAAAAAAAAAATATATATATATATATATGATACAGATCTTGTACCTAAAACCTCGAGAGAACGTTAGAGGAATGAATGTGAAGATATACGGCATTGTGACCAGTGGTGTTCTCCAAATTTGGAAATACAGGCAGATCAAATTATAAAATAACCACCAAAACTAGTAATTGGCGTTTAGCCTCTTAACTTGGGACCATAACTGCTCTGCAAGGGTGCCTTCCGAGAAAAGTAAATGAGCAAAGCACTCTCCTTATTTTGGAAGTTGGCTAATAATGATTTTGTACCATCCCAAAGAAGCTGATGGAGGGAAGGTAATTACTTTAATAGTTAATATTTTAAAAACTCAAGTAAATTAATAAGATAAAATATTTAAAATTTAAAAATTCAATTTATTATTATACAATCATAAAATTGGTTAAAAATTGAATATAATTTAATAATTTAAAATATAATTGATCTATCAAAAAATTTAAATTTTAACTAAAAATATACTATCAAATAAAATCAATTCATTTGTTTTAGTTCATAAAAATCAATTAGTTCATTAAAAAATTTGTAATTTGTAAAGTTGCTCTTTTATTAATATAAAATTACATATTTAAATAAAGGAAGCAGATTATCTATAAAAATATAAAGGGAAGATTACGTATATTATGACTCTTTCTAAATTCCTGCACCGGATACATTAAACTTTGACTTTATTAAAATTTGTTGACAATATCCGTGTATGAATTACAAATTAATTATACTGAATAAAAATTAAATTTTAAGAAAATTAAAAAAGAATAATTTAATAAAAATAAAAAATTGGAAACTTATATATACTTAACGTAAAAATTCAAAAACGAATGACTTTTTGTAAAACCTCGAATAGTAAGTAACCTGTGAAATAAAAGAACAAAAATAGTGGGACCTACAAATAGAGTCGCTTAGCACCTAACAAGTCCAAATGTGGCAAAAGGAATCATGCATCGGACAGTCTAATTAGAGTACAGAGCCCATGCAAAGTTGCCATTTCCGGTCAAGCTCTCTCGCCATTTGTGTCAAAGAAACGCTTCCCTTCTCTGCCTTTTGTCCCATTTCCATTCCAACCCTTTCATCTTCTCCTCTCTTTATTTAGTGAAACCCAAAAATACGGCCATTTTGATTTTGCTTTCTTTTTTCCCCTCTATATGCAAGGGAAAAAAGGCTGAGAGCTTTCGTTTTCTTTTTTTTTTTGGAAGAATTTTGAGTCTTCAAATTTGAAACAATCAGTTTTTTCTGGTGGGTTTGATTTGAGTTTTGGCGTCTTTTGTAAGGGTGGAAAATGGGTAGAGGCAAGATTGAGATTAGAAGAATTGAGAATGCAAATAGCAGGCAAGTTACTTTCTCAAAGAGACGAGCTGGGTTACTCAAAAAGGCTCAAGAGCTTGCCATTCTTTGTGATGCTGAGGTTGCCGTTATCATTTTCTCCAACACTGGCAAGCTCTTCGAGTTTTCCAGTGCTGGGTAGGTGTTCGTTTTCCTCCTTTCTCTGTTTTTCTCTGCAAAAAGAAAATTTTTTCTTCTGGAAATGCTTGTCTTTTACATATTTCTAAGTGGTTGCATGTGACAAATGTTTATACTTTTTTCGTTGTACTTTTTCCTTGTCCCTGGAGCATACTTGGTTTGGTCGGAAACTGCAAGTTAAGAGGAGAAAGCTTGGATATTTCTAACTATGAATTATTTTTGCCAGATTGCATGTTATTCATATTTTTATATCTGGATGAACTCGGCTATCGTGAAGTTATCATTTTCTTTAACTTAAACCATTTCTTCTTCTTCTCATTTCCAGTCACTGTTATCAACTTTGATTCCTCTCATAAGAATGGATTAGATTCTTGAATAGACTCATCAGGTTTTTGTTGCATCATTTTTCTTTATTGCATGTTGAAACTGCAATTGTTTTTTTCCAGCAATTCACTCGGTTAGTTTCAATTAATACTCTTTTAACTCTTTTGAGTCCTTCAAATGGTTGTTAAGCAAGTTCATTCAATGATATGCATAGTCATTTAATATGAGTAGAAAGCTTTGTTTTTTCGATAGCAATGGGATCCTTTAAGTCAGTAAGTCTAATGGATCAAAGTTATCATAGAATAGCCCTTCTAGTAAGAGTGTTGCTGGAAACCAAGAAAAATTGTACCAAGTTATGATCAATCCAAGAAACCAATTGCAGCTGATGTATGGAATCTGCTCATTTGGTTTTAGTGTTTACAATGAAAGGAGATGAGGATACTTCTTATTTATCTGCAGAATGAAGAGAACACTTTTGAGATATAACAAGTGCAAAGATTCATCAGAGCCTGTCAAGTCCGAATATAAGGCAGAGGTAACCAATCATTCAAGTTTAAAATATCTACTCTGTTCATGCATTTAGGTGAAAAATGGATGAAAGCTAACGAAATATGATGGAGGTGTTGTGTGATAGCTAAATAATAACACAAGGGTAAGTGATCGTTTTCAGAATACAAGGACTGAAATGACTAAATATCAAATCATAGGAGATTTCAATGTATTTAACCCCATTCTTTTCTTTTTCTAAGTTCTTTTTCACTTCACTTACGGTATTGGGAATGATTCGGAGCAGAAGTTCTCAAATTGTAATCGTTCAAGAACATTTTAACTTTAGTCCTTTCTTTGTCTATAGCTTTCTTTAGAATTGTGGCATTCTGCATTTTTCTTGGTTTATAGTAACACATTTTGGTTTAGATGTGGATAAAATTTATGATTATTTGAGCAGCAAAGCTCTAATGTTTATCTTCAGAAACTTGATTCAAAGGAAGTTGATGCTCTGAAGGAGGAAATTTCAAAGCTGCAAGTGAAACAGTTGTATGTCTTTCTTTACTTTGTTCAGTTAATTCAACTTTACTTTTGTACCAGGGGACTTTCTCAATTATGATTGCTCTTGTTCTGCTTTTGTAGGCAGCTTTTGGGAAAGGACTTGACTGGGTTAAACTTGAAAGAGTTGCAAAACTTAGAACAGCAATTAGGGGAAGGGTTATTATGCGTCAAAGAAAAGAAGGTGTTGTGGAATACAATTGTTCTTGTTTAGAAATCTCCTATCTGTTAAACCATTTCTTTAACTCTAAAGCTCTAACCTTTCAGGAGCAATTACTCATGGAACAACTAGATCAATCTAGATTACAGGTAACCAGAGTTGTTTCATGATTTATCATCCAAAAGGTCCTGGGGGACCGATCTAGCAGAACAACTCAAGAGATAAACAAGACTCGTTAATTTCTTTCATCTGAGTCGGAACACATTATTAGACAAATTGAACATTTGCTGCATTTGATTCCCTTTCTTTTTCTTTTTCTTTTTTTTTTAATTTCTCAGGAACAACGGGCTATGCTGGAGAATGAAACTTTGCGCAGACAGGCAAGCTATATATTATGTGATTCATACACCAATTTCTTATATGTTTTTATGAGTAATTAGTATCATGTAATCTATCTCTTGACTTGTATGACATTAAGGTCGAGGAGCTTCGAGGTTTCTTCCAATCAAATGGTCACACAGCTCACTCTTATCTCGAATACCATTCCATTGAAAGGAAGAGTCCTGTACTAAACAATATCTCAACCAGTCCTGATATAGCCTGCAATTGCTCAATGGAGAAAGGAGATTCTGACACTACTTTG
>JANQBM010000004.1:392288-403910 GCA_025594535.1 Erythroxylum domingense | reverse complement strand
AATACTAGAACTGATACGAGCTCTGATGCTAAAGTCTGTTTAGTCTCATTTGATGTGTATACTCTGCTTTACACAGACTGCCAACGGATGTTTATCTGAAGAGGAAGGCACCTGAAGGAGAAAGCCAGTCCAATGACTCAGACCCAACAGGAGCTTCTTTGAACCATTTCTTCATGGAACAAAAACCTCATAACTCAAGTATAAAAGGGTCAGGTTGACTCTTGAGTAGTTTCTCGCGACATCAGTTTGACCAAGCACAAACAAGAACAATTGTTAGATATGTTGCCTTTTTGTAGAAGAATCACCTAAGTTTAAGGTTTACCAGTAATGAGTAGCTTGGTCTTTACTTATGCTCTTCGTTGTATTTAACCTGTACTATACTAAGAAACCAAAACATATCTTGTTCTCTCCCTGTAAATGTGTTATAGCGCTATTACTAACGTATGTACCAGAGTTGGGAATACCGTGAAAGGGCTTGTATCAGTGTATCGGTTTCGATATTGGTACGGCACTATATTATCGAATGCTGTTTTTGATAATTGAAAAAGAAATCGATAATCATGTAAATTACAATAAGAAAAACAAGTAAATCATTCTTGTACAACATATTTACGAGGAAATTGAGTAAAATCATCGTTTGTCTTGCTTCCAAATTCGGATGCCATCAAGCAATTTATTTCTTCCATCCAATACTTCAGAGAACACACAATCAACTTCCCTTCGGAACCCATCTAATTTCCTCTCGAACGACTCTAATCTGTTCTGCATTTTCTCTGCTTCACTGCTGTTGTTCTTGCCATGGATCAAATCAGAAGCAAGACAAGCTATTGAATCATTCAGCTCTCTGATTTCTTTTATCACAGACCCTTTTGCCATCATAACTCCAGAGACATTCGAGTCCAGGTTGATCGATGAAGAGTTAGGTAACTTGGCAGAAGATTTTCTCATCTCCAAGTATGTCTCGGAGTCCCCATTCAATCCTGCCAAAACAATACAACATGCCCAGAATCCTATGCTGTGGATTTCCGTCAGAGCCTGATGTATAACTGTTTCCTTGCGACAGCAAGATTTTTCTTTCTCAACCTCCTTGGTTTGTGGAAATTTCAAGACTTTGTTTAACTTGATTGCTTTTAGACGCTCAATTGCCGAAGCAGGTGAACTCTCCACGAGGCTCAAAGCATAAGATAGCGAAAGCCGAGCTTGACCCAGATAAGATAGTGCAGAAATGATCAAGTTGGAGAATTCCAACAAGCTTAGACTGTAGCTGAGATACGCTTCAACGGACTTACCGGACCATTTGCTCATAGGATAATCTATCTCCACAGCTAGCTTCGCAAAAGCTCTGTTAATGGAGGGTATGAGCTGAAAACATTGTTCAACACTTGTCAACGACAGGATCTCCAATCCCGGTCTCAAGTTCAAGGACAACTGACTGATAAAGCCTGAAACATCGGATCGAAAAGCCTCTAGATTCGCCGAGAAAGTGTCTGGTTGGTGTTGGGTGTGGTGATCTTCCAGCTTGTTGTACAATTTCTGAAGCTTTTCTACCAAGAGTACCATCTGAAAATTGTTTTGAGTATTGACAAGTTGTTGAGTTTTTGAGATTATATAGTAAGTTGGTTTTGTTGGTATAAGTTTGATGATCAAAAGAGAAACGGATTTATAAAAGAAAGAAAAGTTGCTATTGGCTTTTGGACAACCACAAAACAGGGGACAGGAGTTGCAGTCAAGCGCCGAGTATGTTGTCAGTATTAGTTCCTTCGGCTTCAATCCAACACGCTTGTGTCCCAAAAGTTGTAATAAAATAAGTTATATGTCGACACGTTTTGTACAATTGGTCCAATTTGGTGTTCCGATAAATATCAGATTGACACGAAGCGATAAGGAAAGAGAGTCCAGTGACGCAAGGAGGTAGCTAAACACACGTCAGATTTATCCGAAAACGCTTAACATATGGATTATTATATATATTAATAATTGATTGAAGATAATTAGACTACAACACTATGAATAATTCCAAGTTTCATGTGATTTTTGGCCCTTTTGCAGTTTGTTTACAAGCTAATTTGCAATGGGCTGGTACTAATCTTGTTTAGCAGTCGATTAAAAAAATTATACAAAATAATAAATAACATTGCTAGAATGTCAAGTATAAATAGGAATTTCACGTTGAAAAGAGATATAACTAATAAAAGATATATAAATAAAAATGACTCGTAAATCTAATATTTTAAAGTTTTGGATTAAAATGTGGTGTCAAAGTCTATAAATATATTCTTTCACTAGGTCTATATTAAATATCTCCCATATAAGTGAGATTTTCAGATTCAACAAATGATATCGGAGTCGATGGTTTCGACAAAGGATGAGTATGGAGATAGCAATCAGATAGTAAGTAGGCTCTTCAGATCCAACAAGTGATATCAGAGTCAATGATTTCGGCAAGGGATGAGTATGGAGATAACAATAAGATTCTGTGCTTGCCTCCCTACAAAAAAGAGTAAGGAGACTTCTGTTAGGCCTAGACAAGTAGAGTAAAAGGGCTCTTAATACCGTCATATATTCGAGATGCTAAAAAAAAGGCTTTCGCTTCAGAAATAATATAAGTCTAATGTGGAAGTTCACATTTGAGGAGAAGATTGTTAGAATGTCAAGTGTGAGTAAAAATTTCAAATTAGAAAGAGATGAAATTAGAGAAGAAACATATTCATGAGCTTTGACACCACACTTCAATCCAAAACTTCAAGAATAAAAATCTTATTATTCACTCAAGATATCTCCCATATAAGTGGGCTCCTCAGATTCAACAATTGTTTCAGTATTTAGTGTCGACTTTTTAGTTTTTAGTAAATTATAATATAAAAATATAAAATATTTTAAAACTATACTAAAAATTATTAGTTTTAAAAATTGAAGAATTATCTTGACTCTCGTCAAGTAAGGAGCCTTGTATACGGGATACGTTGTTTCGATTTTTGAAGAATTATTTTATTAATTTTAATTTTTATAACTTTAAAATTTTAGTCAGATGACATTAGTACCCTTCCTAATTACCAACTATAACAATTCTGCTACAATATGGGCAATTTTATTAGAAGGCTATGCAGTTGACTTAATATGAATTTGAAGAAAGTCTATTAATATTCAGTATTATTTTTAATTAATAAAAAAGTTATTTTCCATGTAAGCAATTTACTAAAGCGAGCCTCTTAGAAGTTGTTGAATTGATAGAGTAAGAGGCATGAAGTTAAAAAGTTACGTGTTCAAAATTTTTTATTTACGCTCTTTTAATTGAGTCTGTCATATAAGATTTGTCTAGTGTGAAATATCATATTAGTATAATTTACAGACTATTATATAAGTTTAAAAATTTATTTTACTGGCTATTTCAAGTACTATTTTTTTAAATTATTTTTGATGCAGCGCCAAGCAGCAAGTAGTCCATAGAAAGACAATCCTCACTGCTGCCCACTGATTGTTGTTTCCTAGCCGTGTAGATATATATGTTGCTTTTGCAAGTCTTCAGGACTGGTCATCAGGCAACCGACTAATCGTCAACCGAAACGCCTCTTTGCGAAGAAACTACGGTTTTGACTTTCCAAAACAAATTTAAAACAGTGTAGACTACGTTGTCCCTTACTTTAGCTTTTCTGGATTCAATTACTTAAGTAAACTCGTCAACAAAACCGTGTGGAACCAATTGGACACATTAACGAATATAATTTGTAAAAATTATATAAAAAATTAACCAATAAGATAAAAAAATTAAAATTTTAAAAGGTTAAATTGATATTAAATTTTTATAAAATTGGTTAAATATTAAATAAAATTAAAAATTTTGAGTGTCCTTTATTAAAAAGTATATTATTAAATAAAAATTAGTTTATTTTTATTTATAAAAATCAATTAATTTAAGAAAATTACGTGATTAATTAATAAATTGATCAATTTTAATAAAAAAGTTATTAAAATAAATCAAAAAAATTAAAAACAAAACCAAAAAATTGATTACTTCATAGTTTTCACAATTAAATCACTTGAATTAAATCTTAAGAACTTGGAACTATCGGTTAGATTAAGAATTATAATGGATCAGATCAAATCCGAAACTTATCCACTATAATTTGCAACTTATATACGTAGTTTAAACTTCACTTGAAATATTAATTTTTTTTAAGAGAAATATTTAATTAAATTAATTACCTAAACTTAAATTTAGCTCTAGTTATAATTATTTTAAATTTATCGTATTAATTTAGATTTGAATTTTATTTCATTTTCTATTTCATGATTTATTAAATGGGTATTAGAAAAATGACAAGTTGCTGCATACATTCACGTTTTTTTTTCCTTCCCCTTTTTAGGAACGCACGAAGTTATGACTAAATGTGTCAATTTTAGCTCGGTCTATACTTGCGATTCAATTTTAGCCTAAGTTGATCAAGTCACGGGCAATTCACAGTTTAAAACGATTTGACTTATGGCTCGACCAGAATAACAAAAACAACGTCATTTTATAAAATTTTTAAAAAAAGTAAGGATGAGTCGAGTTAATCAACCTATAGGCGGACTAAATCATGGGCCGACTCATGAGTCATCTAACCAAGGGTCAAATATTGAATATTCAAAATGATTGTGAATTTCAAAAGCAAGATTTTACAAGTAAATATTAGAATTTTGTGGTTTTAAAAAATTTAGTCACAAATAGGATTAAATATAATTTGAACACGAATTTTAAAATTTATATAATTAAATATAATTTTGTTTGTTAGACTAGACTCGACTCGAGGTGTTTGCTTCCAAGCTTCTAAGATTTCCTGAAATGAAGTCTTGCAAGTTGCAACGGTCATATTCATTTTTGTGATTTTTTAAATAAACATTATTAATTATAAGTTTTTATAAAATTAATATTAAAAAATCAAACTTAATTCCAATTAAAAATAATAAGAAAAATGCAAAAAATTGTTAATAATGTAAGAATATATATTTTTCATAAAAATTAATTAAAAGTTTCATAATTTTGTTCATAAGTTTCTTTAAGCGTATTTACAATTTTTTTTGTTTAATAGATGCCAAAATAGAATTTTTTTTGCATTTTTCGTTAACACAAGTTTGTTATTGATAGAGGTGACAACGAGTGGGCAAAAAATTTGAAAAAATCAAACCAACTCATACAATCGAAAAAATCGAGCCAAATCGAATCGTACCGGAGTGAAGGATGGTCGGTTCGGTTTTGGATATTGAAAAATCTACTATATCGGTTCGGCTGCGGTGTAGGTAAAAATTTTTCCAAACCAACCCGAACCAAATCGATCAACTAAAAACAAAAAAAGTTTGTATTTTTTTATACTTCTAACTCTAGGTATATAAGGTAAGTTTGCAACTTTGCAAATATGACAATCACCCAATAGGTCCTAAAATGAAATAAAAATATTGAACATGTACTAAAATTGACTCAAATTTTAAGGCCCAATATTAAGGCCCAAATCGATTGAAATAACAGAACCGAACCGAACCGCAAGATAAACTGAATTTTCGATTTTATCTAACATTCGGTTCGGTTCGATTTAACAGTTAAAAACTAACCGAACCGAACCGTGTCTACCCCTAGAGGTGACAATAGACTCGAACCTGAGGTCAACGGGCTAAACGTGGGTAGATCAGGTTTCAAGTTGGGCCTCGGGCCATTTTTTGAAAAATTCAAAATTTCAACTTTCTCAAGCTTAGGATTAACAAATCGATGTTATTTTAATATTTTAATTTAAATAATAATAATTTATACAAATAGGAGTGATCTAATTGATTTCAACTCTTCACTTAAGGCTCTTATTTATAAGAGGTCTTTAATTAGAGTCACTAAAAAGGAGGAGAAAAGAAAATTTTTTCCTGTTAATGATTCTCTAATCGCTTAGGTATTTTAGTCGGATTAATTACAAACGTCTCGCTTTAAAACTACTAAAATATATAAGACTAATAAAAACTTGATGCTAAATAGGTCCGTGATTAATCCATTTGGCCTAACAAAAGCTGATTAATCCGTTTGGCCTAACAAAAGCAAACCCATTTTCTCACCTTGCTACGAATAGTTTTTATTTTCTACTTGCTGTGTTATTTCATTTTCGAACAAAAGCTGGTATATTTTTGTAGATTCTATTGTATCGGTAACTAATTAATACTTCCATCTGAATCTAAACTGAAATTAATATGTAAATTTTAAATTAATTGATTTTAGATAAAATTTAAATCTAAATTAAAAAAAAACTTAAATTTTAAATCTTAAACTTTAAAATCTGGTCTCTATTTAACTTTATCTAAAATCTAAAAAAAAGTTACAAACACTTTTTAGTATTTAAATTTTATAATAATAATAATAATAATAATAATAATGAAAAATAAAAATAAAAACCAAAATAGCTATAATTCAATATTTAAAATTTAATAATTCAAACTTATTCATTTTTTAAAATAATTTGTGATCGATCAGCATACGGGCAGCAGCATGGGCTCAGCCCAAGCACTATGAAATTACATCCGTCCAGAGTCTGCAGACCAAACACAGACAAAAGTAAGGATCAAAGGTAACATACTTTGGGAATAACGAACGTACAGCGGGTAACAGCTTATCTTGAAACTTCATTAATAACTTGGGGAGCTTCGTCGCACAATTTAGTTACATACAGCGAGTAACAGCTCATCTTGAAACTTCGTTAATAACTTGGGGAGCTTCGTCGCACAGTTTAGTTGTTTAGGGTACGTTTGGACGAGAGTTTATTAATAAAATAAGAAGAAATATAATATTATTTCATCGTTTAAGAGTATAGTTTATAATATAATATAATGAAATAAGATAAAATATTAAAATTCTATATTATATTTCATTATATTATAAATAGTAAAAATGAAAAACTTTTGATTTAGAAGTTTAGAATATAATGTAAAATTATAAACAAGTTTACACTGTATTATATTATAATCTCTTCGTTCAAACAATATTTGGTTATATTATATTATAAATATTTATATCCTTATAAAATAATAATTTTTTAATATTACACTCATTTACGTTTTATTTTATTATAAATATTTTGATTTTATTCTATTTAATTTCATTTTATTAAAAATTTTACTTCTAACCAAAAAAAAGTCATAATATTTAGAAGTTTTCAAATGATAGAATAAATAAGTTAAACAACCTTCAGCATATCATTTCTTT
Organism: Erythroxylum domingense; assembly: GCA_025594535.1. Classification (NCBI taxonomy): domain Eukaryota; kingdom Viridiplantae; phylum Streptophyta; class Magnoliopsida; order Malpighiales; family Erythroxylaceae; genus Erythroxylum; species Erythroxylum domingense. The sequence continues at coordinate 396,697 of JANQBM010000004.1, read as the reverse complement.
TTAAAGGAAGATACGAGTGGGCACTAATAAATTATTAAATATGTAAAATAATTTATAAATTATATATTTTAAATAATTTATTTTATAAAATATCGATATATCTATTTTTTTTAACTATGAAAGATTAAAATGAATCATATGACCTATATGTTCATGATATTTACAGGTAAACTCATTCGAATTAGTCTGATTTACAAAACTATTAATTTTTTGGAAACAGCCTCTTAATAAATTAGGGATAAAATTGTGTACTACCAAAATTTGATTGGAAAATATAAAAGTTCAGATTAATCGAAATATATTTATTTGAGTTCTTGAAATTTCAACTTTCTTTATATAATCATAGGACAAATCATAGTTTCTCTAAAATATATTACAAATGAGATGATATGTTCAAAAGTGTATAATTTTTGAAATTTTTTAATTTAGTATCAATTTTTTAAAAATTTTAAATTTAGTGATTAAACTTTTAAAATTCCATATAAATTAAGTTAACGTGTTATTTTTAATGATGTAGCTAATAAGTAGACGTCCACATTTGATAAACATGTCATATAAGCAAAAATAAAACTTTTACTTAATTTATACAAATTTTAAAAATTATTTATAAAATTTAAAAATTTAACGCCAATTAAAATAAATCTTAAAAAGTCATGCATTGTTTAATTTGTTATTCTATAATAAATACGTTTAGAAAATATCGAAACATTTGTTGCCTTCTCTTGTATACACGTGATGAACTAAGGGAAACAACATCTAAAATAAGTAATAAAAACAAAAAACTTACCCTAGACTTTGAGGATGATGAGATTTATCTGCCAGGACCTGTAATTCTTGTTTATCACATAACATTTGTATAACAGTATTGTTTTTATGAATGTTTTAAAAATCAGATCAAAAATTAAATCGATAAGATACGAAGTTTAAGATTTAAAATGTTTAATATTAGATTGTGATATTATTAGAATTGAACTTGGGTCAAGTATTGCTAATCATTTTAATAGTTGACTTTTTAATATTTGCATATTTAGTCAATATATGATAGTCTAACACTCCACTCAAGTGCAACTGGAACTGAACATCTAGTTGTTATTTGAAATATAAGCAAAAGTAACCGGACCAGGCTATTATGACTGGATATCCAGACAGACAACTATCGGCTCTAATACTATGTTAGAATTGGGCTTGCGTCAACTATTGTCAAAATGACTAGATTTTGATAGTTGAGCCTTATCATTTATAAACCCTTTAACATTTTCATATTTAGTCAATATGAGATACTCTAACAGATATAATGATTTAAAACTTAAATAAAATTAAAATTTTTTAAATAAAATTAAAAACTTTTAAATAAAATTGAAGGATGGTATCTTTGATTTAAAGTTTAATTGAAAAAGAATATTGTTAAATATAAAAATCAATTAGTTTACAAAAATAGACTGATTAATTAATAAACTAATCAATTTTTAATAATAAGTATTATTAGAGAAAATCGAATTAGGAAATTAAGACTAAAAAAATTAGTCAATTCAAAATTTTTATGTTTCAACTACTGGAATTGATTCGTTTTTTTCATAATAAGTTTTGATCTTAATATGACTTGAAAATAAGAAAGATAAACCCTGCCTGTACATGTAGCTCAATTGATTATCGGGAAAGTTGTTGATTGTAAAGTCTTAAGTTTAAGTCACAGCAATAATAGTGTGAGAGTTTTATCTAATGTAATGTGGCTCCCTGTATGCACCAAGCACGAGGCCACCTCTTTGAAGAATTAAGTAAAATTAAACCGTAATTTACTCTTCAATCACTTTGTTGGAGTACTTGGAGTGAGCGATTCTACTATGGAATCTTTGAGTGCAAGGAAAGGCAAGTCCGTGACAAGATTAATTATAAAAGCTAAAATGCAGAATTTGGCTATGATGCTAAGCAATAGTACATGACCGACTTGGTAATGTAGTGTACATAATACTATATATACTCTTTTTCAATTGAGAGAACCACCTAACTACCAGAATTTTGATTGTTATACTGCTCTTATTCGTCATCTTCCTTTTAATATGGTCATTGGCGTTTCATTTTTAAATGTCTATTCCATGTACTGTTGTGTAGGATCTACAAGCACTTCTGGGTCTATGATTCTATGTTGGGAGCTCAAAACAAACTATAATCCAAAAAAAAGAAAAAAAAAACCTAGATTCTTCATGCATGATTGGAGATATATATGTAAGAAAAAGTGACACATTTAATAATTTATTCATACATTAAAATTTTAGACTGCAAGTAGAATTAGAAGAATTGCTAATAGACTCGAACTTAGGTAAGGGCAAGAAAAGCATCTGCCTCCGGCTTTTTCTTGACTTGCGTATATTTTGTCCCATTTTAATTTATTTATGACAAGCGTTTACTCTTTATAGTCATAAAGAACAAATTAAGATAAAATAAAGGTCCTCTTTTTACTTTACCCAAAGCATGTAAAACATTAGGAACGACCTTGTCTGCTAGTCAAACATGTAATTAAAATTATGGTCTAATAATTTGTAATAATAATTTGCAATGTATGCGAGTTTAGCGAAAACAATCTCTTTACTGTATAAAGATAAGATTGTGCACTATTTAACTTCTTCAGATCTTGTATTTCAGTGAAAATCTCACTAGGTATTGTTATTGTCGTCGTCTAGTTAATTACACTTTGTAATTTTGAAACAATAAATTTATGTTTCCTAAAGTTTATAATCTTTTTGTAGGCTTTTATTTTTTAAATTGAAGATAGAAATTGTACAAATTATGATTTACTTAATATATTTATATTTAAAATATTCAATCAGTGTTAAACCACCATAAAATCGACTAAAGATAAAATAAAATAAAAATATTAAAATATGATTGAAATAGATGGTTTATATCTATCGAATAATTTGAATTTTATTGAAAAAGATATTATTAAATAAAATTTAATTAATTAATTTTTATTTATAATAAATTATTAATTTACGAGAATTGACTTTTTAATTAATAAAATGATCGATTTTTAACAACATAAGTTATTAAAGTAAATTAAGCTAAGCCAAAAAATTGGATAACTCAAAATTTTTACGATTAAACTAGCTGAAGCGATTTAGTATTTTCTATTATTGCTAGAAACATACGAAGGTTCCATTAATTGACCAATCATTCTATACTCTCTAGGACTCTTAACTCTCACATGGCATAACATGACCGAGACAAAGAATAATTCGAATTTTCTAATTTTTGTTCCATAATAAATCCATTTCTCTCATATAATACATATTACGGTATCGTATCATATCGTTCAGAATTTTAAAATAATAATAATTCTTGGCTGTGAACTTTGACTCATAGAAATGGTGAAAGATTCATCTTCATGACATCAAATTAATAAGCAAGATTTCTGGATCCAGATCACAATACATAAACAAACTTGTCTTCCATTTCTTCAAGTCCAGTTCATGGCCGTCGTGATTTAAGGGTATTATAGACCTTACAATGAAATTTATTTCATGTATAAAACCCTACCCTACCCACCATGAATCTCTAGGTGAGTGAGACCAGGAACACCATGAGAGCAATACACAGAAGCTTTGTTATTGTTTCCTCACTCATTCTGATCTCATGTTTTGCGGTTCAAACCGAAGGAAAGAAGAAAGGTGAAGCGTTGAACCATCTTTACCACTCAACGCTGAAGACAATTTCAGGGGTCGACACTAGCCATTTTCAGATACGTGAACACTTTGATGAGTCCAAGTTGCATCCACAAGAAGGACTGAAAGAGAGAGATAGAATTGTGAAGCTGCCTGGACAACCGGCAGTAGGGTTCTCGCAGTACGGTGGTTATGTCACGGTGGACAAATCTGCCGGCCGAGCAATGTACTATTATTTTGCTGAGGCTCAACAGTCCAAGGAGTCTTTGCCTCTTCTTCTTTGGCTCAATGGAGGTATGTTCTCTTCTGACAATTTTCCGATGATGTTTCATCAGCAATGAGAATCCTCTTTTAATTACTCTGTTTCATTAAATCTCATTCATACATTTATATGAAGTCTACAAAAATATGTAAATGAAATTTAATGAAACGTGATAAGAACATCATAATCGATACAAGAGATCTAATCTCCTGAATTTCTTAGTTGGCTGTGAATCTTTCATCCTCAGGGTACTTTTTTGTTGGATTTGTTATATTTTGAATTTTCACTTGTTTGGTAATTAAGAATATGAATCAAATGGGCTAGTGCCGCTATTTTTTAAATTAAAAATGTAGAATAACGTATAATTTTTTTAATTGAATTTAGACTTAAGTTGCTTAGGCTTAAGCTTACTCAAGACCTAATTCTTCTAAATAAAACAATTTTATTTTACTTAGAATAATTAAGTCTCGAGTCAATTTTAACCTGAT
>JANQBM010000004.1:328051-341877 GCA_025594535.1 Erythroxylum domingense | reverse complement strand
CTGCGTACTATCAGACCTCCTCAGACCCCGCTTCAATGCGGGATTTCAAACTGAGTGATGATGATGATGATGATGATGAATGGGTTTTCAATCAGTATACTTTAAATGCTTTGCTGGTCTGTTTCTGATCTATGTATACTTTCATGACAGGGTTACAGGTAGCAAGTACCTGATTCTCCCATGTTATAATGTATCTAATGACAAGGCAAAAACTCCGGGTATTAACTTCACTCCATTGGAGAAGACTGTCATCGACACCATCGAAAACTTGAAGGAGAAAGGTTTTGTGAAACTTAACTAGATACTGAAGGAAGATGAAGTTGCTGATGGATACAGATAAATGGTCCAATCAACTGCAATATAATTTGTTGTTTCTTTTGTTTGAATTTTGAAATCATATTGTATCTTTTGCAGACTGTGAAGATATATTAAACTATGAAAAATTGTTATTTCAATGATGAAACCATATTGTATCTTTTCCAGCCTGCTCTTTACTTCTTTATCTCGTTCAAAGCCGTCCATGACACTTTCGTCTCTCGTGCCTTCCAAGCTTGTTTTCATAAAATTTTTATTATTTTATAATTAATTATATACAATTTTTTATTATTAATTATATAAGATTATTATTATTAATTTTTTAATAAATTTTATTCTATGTCATTTGTATTTAAAAATAATTTATTTATATATATACATAATTGGTATTACGGTAAGAAAAAATAATTGATATTGCAAAAAAAACTAATAAATATATAGAAATGTGTTTGTTGTTATTAAGGTAAGGGGAAATAATTGATATTACAAAAAATTATTGAGGATATATTTAGTAGTATATATTTATTAGTTTACGTTTCATCCTAAACTTTCCAAATCGGACGTTTTTTATTTTAACTGTTTAAGATGGAACGGAACATAACATGAAATCTTCCACTTTCATTCTATTCTATTCCATTCTATTATAAAACTTCTTTCCAAATGATAGAAGTGTGTTACATTCTATCCCGTTCTATTATAAAACTCTCAACTAAACAGGCCATAATGCTATGTTTAAGTTTATTAATGGAATGAAATATTATTATATTATTTGAGAGAAGAGTTTATAATAGAATGAATAGAATAAAATAAAAAAAGAGAGTTTCATATTACATCTCATTTCATCATAAATGATAAAAATGAAAAACTTTCGATTTGGAAAGTTTAGGATAAAACGTAAAATAATAAACAACTTTACATTATATTACATTATAAATATTTCATCTAAATAATATTTTACTATATTAAATTATAAACTCTTTTACCCCTATCAAACTATTATTTTCTAATATTACATTTATTTATATTCTATTTCATTATAAATCATTCCGTTATATTCTATTATATTTTATCCTATTAATAATTCTACGTTTAATCAATCATACCCTAAAATTGGCATCATTTCGGAGTACGATTGAATGGGATGGATATTTGTGTAATTTTCTCGAACTTGTAAGAGGCCTTAGCTATATTATATTGTATCCGAGTATTTGTGCTTCTGCGACGTCGTAAAGGACAACTATTTTTGTGACTGTTTTTCATTCAAGTTCGTGACCAACCTGTTCGTGGATTTTTTAAGTGTTACTGGTGCCAATTTCTTATCGTCAGGTGACTGTGAAGGTGGGCAAAGAGGAGTTAGAGGATGAGTGGAGAAGGTAAAGCGGTATGTGTAACAGGAGGCTCAGGTTTCATTGCTTCATGGCTTGTCAAGCTCTTGCTTCAACGTGGTTACACCGTCAGAGCTACTGTTCGTGACCGAAGTTTGTTTCTCTCACTCTGATTGTCTTTTCTCTGTGTTTGCTTAGCTCGCACTTAAGGTCCTCTGCTTAGTTTTTACTCGCAAACGTATCGATTAAGTCCTGCTTAGTTCTTGTTAAGTAAGTATTAAATATGTATGCTCATATCTAATGAAACTTGTAAGGTTGGATTGTTCATTATTTTCTATCTAAATATGAAACTTAGTACTTTGTAAGCATTAACATCAAGATGGGGATTCACTGAGGATTTGTCAGAGAACCTGTTGCTGATCAAATTTTCAGTGTGTGTTTAGTATGGTTTCAGCCTGTTCGCCAAGATGGGGTGTTAAATATATTAATTCAATAAGTTTGCTAACCAAGGACTGATGGGCATGAAGTGCTTAGATCTGGACAAAAGGGTTATGTATGATCCTTCAGATATGGGTTTTTGATTGTGTTGGTTAGGTTGCTGGAGTTGCTAGAGTAATTTTTTGGTTATGTCCAACAGATGATCCAAAGAAAACCGAACACTTACATGCACTGGATGGAGCCAAGGAAAGGCTTATCTTGTTCAATGTAAATTTATTGGATGAGGGAGGTTTCGATGCTGTTGTTGATGGATGTGAAGGTGTGTTTCACACAGCATCTCCAGTAATGTTGACTACAAATAACCCACAGGTAAGGTGAGTTTGAACTGCAGTTTCACTTCTGTCACTGCATATTAGCTGAGTCTTGTTTCTTGGGCTAGTACTTGGATGTTATCCTAAGATATATCTGACTCTGGTGATGCATTTCGATCTTGATTCATGTTCTTTTTGCAGTTTTTATAGAAAGTTTTGTTTGTGTTGTCGATTATAGGCAGATTTAATCGAACCCGCTTTAAAGGGAACATTAAATGTTCTCAAGTCCTGTGCAAAAGCCGCATCCATCAAGAGAGTTATTGTAACATCCTCCATGGCAGCAGTTGCTTTCAATGGTAAAGCTATGACACCTGACGTGGTGGTTGACGAGACCTGGTTTTCAGATCCCTCTTTCTGTGAATCGCAGAAGGTATTCAGGCTATTATTTAAGAATTTACCATTTTCATTATAGTTTTTGTAGTTCTGTCATCATTTGTAAAGTCCTTTAAAGACGCTATATCTGAAATATGCTTTGATAAATTGAGATTGTTGGGTGCCTATGCTGATACCAACATTTGAGTTAACATTGCTTCTAGTTAGACAGCAGAGAATGACCCTCTTGCATGATTTTTCAGTCTTTCAAGTTAGAGAAGCTTCAACTAGAAAATTGCATATAGCAATATACATATTACATTAATGTCATTCCTGCAGTGATTTAGAGTTCTCATAAGAACTTTAACGACTCATATTGTTGCATAAACTGAAAATTTGTTCCATTCTGGTGAATGATGTTTTGGTTAATCTTTATGCTATAGAATACTGCTGGAAGCCCATTGAAAGTCTAAACCATAGCCACTTACTTGCTCTCTGGACGATAGTTTTCTATCTGATTCCTCTACTTGGAAATCTTTTTCTTGTTTCTTTCAGCTTTGGTACATGCTCTCGAAAACCTTGGCTGAGGAGGCTGCGTGGAAATTTGCAAAAGAAAATGGAATCGACATGGTTGCAATCAATCCAGGCTATGTGATTGGTCCTATCTTACAACCAACACTTAATCTCACAACGGGGTTGATTTCTGAGAGCATAAATGGTATTCCTTTCACAAACTGACTAATACTATCATTCCATGTGAATTTTAAGGTCAACAAAAACTATGCCTCATTTTCGTGAATGGATAGAAAATTCTGGATGTATTATTAGATAATTGACTTTGTTGTTAGTTGAGACTATAAATTTGCCTGATCATTTTGTTCCATTCTTATCATATATCCTTATGGTATCAATGCTTCCTATGTAACAGCTAGAACATTTCCAGACGCTACTTTTAGATTTGTTGATGTTAGGGATGTTGCCAATGCTCATATTCAAGCTTTTGAAGTACCTTCAGCTAGTGGAAGATATTGTCTAGTTGGAAGAGTTGCACACTTTGTTGAGATTTTGAAGATTGTGAGAGAACATTACCCTAATCTGCACTTTCCTGAAGAGTAAGCTATTGTTTTGGACATAACATACATTAGCAATTTTATAAAAGATATATGATTGGTAATAATTCATTGGTTTGATATATAGAGGAGCAAAAGATTTAAGTAAAATGATGGGTTTTCAATCAGTATACTATAAATGCTTTACTGGTCTGTTTCTGATCTATGTTTACTTTCACGACAGGGTTCCAGGTAGCAAGTACTTGACGATCCCAAGTTATAGTGTATCTACTGACAAGGCAAAAACTCTGGGTATTAACTTCACTCCTTTGGAGGTGACTGTCATCGACACCATCGAAAGTTTGAAGGAGAAATGTTTTGTGAAACTTAACTAGATACTGAAGGAAGATGAAGTTGCTGCTGGATCCAGATAAATGGTATTCTATGGTGAAATACAGTACTCTGTGTTGTTTGTTATATTTGAATTGTGAAATCATATTGTATTTTTTCCAGCCTGTGAAGATATATTAAACTATGAAAATTTGTTATTTCAATGATGAAATAATATTATATCTTTTCCAGCCTGCTCTTTACTTCTTTCTCTTGTTCAAAACCGTCCATAACGCTTTCATCTCACATGGCTTCAAAGTATGATCTATGAATATTTGTCAGATAACCATAAGGAAAAATGCAAAGAAATTCTTAAGTTTTGCTTGTTCTAATATGTTTGGATACATGTCATTTTATAAGCGTACAATTAATTTTATGGAACTGACAGGACATCAGAACAGTTTTATAACAGCTACAGATGGGCTGACGTCTTCCATATTATATAATGGAGAATAGAAAAAGCAAACAAGACATATTCATATCAATAATGTCTTGCAGATATATTAAAAAATAGTTGCCTTTTGGTATCTTTGTAGTATAATAATACATAAAATATGCACTCCTCTGCTGTCACAAACGGAAAGGAGAAGAGAGAAGTAAAATGGGGTTTTGACTGGAGTTGTTGGAGGGGAGTGTGAAGATGAGTGGACAAGGGAAGATGTTGTGTGTAACAGGAGCCTCAGGCTACATAGGTTCATGGCTGGTTAAGTGTTTGCTTCAACGAGGCTACACTGTCAAAGCCACTGTTCTTCACCTATGTATATGCCTATTTCTCGTCTATGTAAATAATGATGGTGTGTTTCCTGTTTTATATTTATTGATAATCAGAGATTGGTGTTTATCTATGAAACAGACGATACTAATCAAACTGAACATCTGCTTGCGCTTGATGGAGCTACGGAAAGACTTCAGTTATTTGAAGCTGATCTATTGAAAGAAGGTTCTTTTGATCCTGCAGTTGAAGGATGTGAAGGTGTTTTTCATACAGCATCCCCTGTGCTTTTCTCTCCCACTGATCCACAGGTTCATCCACCAACTATTCATTTTCAGTTCTTTCTGAAACGGCAACTCCACATGTATTTCTCGTGTTGGGTGATTGTTAACTGATAGATTAGTGGTACTCATTTTTATACGTACTGATCGAAACCTTTTCGTGGTTTATTCAGACAGAACATTAGTGGTACTCATTTTTATACGTACTGATCGAAACCTTTTCGTGGTATATTCAGACAGAACTTCTTGATCCTGCAATAAAGGGGACACTTAATGTCCTGAAATCTTGCATGAAAGTGAAGAGTCTAAACAGAGTTATTTTAACGTCTTCCTTGGTGGCAGTTGCTTACAGAGGAAAACCTTTCACATCAGACATGTTGGTTGATGAAACTTGGGTTTCAGATCCATCCCACCTGGAGGAACAGAGGGTATATGCTTCATTTATCAGTAATTTCAGTTTTGTAACAGAAAAGAAATCAATTACTGAAGTTTAAAAGTTGGCTATGTCCATCTCATTTCAAGTGTCTCCTCAGCATTACTTTGCTTTGAACAGTAGACATGACAAAAGTGCCTGTCCTGGAACAACTGGCAAAACCCGTTTTATCTGGGCTTCAGGCCTGAATAAAAATCTCAAACTTAACCCGATCCGATATTTTTAACTCAAAATTTGAACAGATTCGAGTTTTTCGGTCCAGCTGTAGCCAATCAGGCTTGGACCTTAATTCCACCAGTGTTGATATCGGTGGTCTACTCTATCAATTTTCAGTTATGGTACAACCTTTCCAAGACTTTAGCAGAGCAGGCTGCTTGGAGATTTGCAAAAGAGAACAGGATTGACTTGGTCACAATACATCCTGGATTTGTGATTGGCCCTCCTCTACAGCCAACACTTAATGTCAGCTTGGAGATGCTACTTAACCTCATAAACGGTAAAGTTCTTCTACCTTACGCATACACCTAGCAATTTCTTCTGAAGTAATCGATCATTTACAGGGTCTCAGGTATATCCCAATGGATATTACAGGTCTGTTGATGTAAGAAACGTAGCAGATGCGCATATTCAAGCTTTTGAGATTCCTTCTGCCTCGGGGAGATATTGTTTAGTTGGAAGCAATGTCCATTTCTCTGACCTTCTGAATATTGTTCGTCACCAGTATCCAGAGTTACACCTTCCTGAAAAGTGAGTACTACTTTTGCACACAGATCTTAGGAGACATCATTTTAATTTTTAGGTTGTTTTGTTCAATGAGTGGAAAACTGAATCGATCAAAATGATGTCGTTTTATTAAAATTTTATAGAATAATATCGTTTTGACTAGAGCTCGGCCTAGCTTTGGACCGAAGAAAATATAGGTCCGAACCCCATTTACTAAACCTAACTTTACATTAATCGGTAGCAAAAACATGAATTTTCCTCCGAGTCACCCTTGAAAACATTAACTCGGTTTACTTTGTAAGTGTCCATTGCTAGTGATGTGCATTGCAAAAAAAATAATGGAGATGATTGATGCTTTTTAATGATTCAATACAGGTGTGATTATGAAAACGATGCCCTTAAACAGTTCAATGTATCACAGGAGAGAGCAAAAACTCTTGGTATCAACTTCACTCCTTTGGAGGTGACTCTTAAAGACACCATTGAGAGTTTGAAGGAAAAGGGCTTCCTTAGAATTTGATTCATGGGTTTTCTTGTATTAAATTGTTTAATTTTTCATATCAATTAAGAATATTTTATAATTGGTATTGAGTGAAAATATTAATTTTCTTAAAATTAGGAGTCAAGTTGTCATTAAAGCCTCTAATATAATATTAATCTAATTTTAAACAAATGTCAAATCCATAGTTAATAATACAAAAACAATTTCTAATTCTTAAAATTAAGAGTCAAATTGTCATTTAAGGCCTGTAATATAATATAAATCTAATCTCTTACACTTGAAAATGTTTGATAAATTCAACTAGAGATTCGAATTCAACCCTTTAACAAGCAGTTGAGGAGTAAATTGTTCTTGCAAGTTTCATTTCATATTATAGAACCATAGAACACATTATTGAATTGCCTTACTTTTACATAACTAAGTATAAAATTTGGAATCACAAAAATTGTTTAACTTGGCTTTGAAATTAACATACATGACTTAAGTTAGATCGATTTTTGGGTTCTGTTTGACTTTGTTTTCCTTTTTAATTTTATACTTTAGGTTAAGTTTGGGTTCGGATTATTCGACCTAAAAAAACAACAATCAATTTTAAGGTGTTAAATCTTTTAAGATGTTAGAGTATTTTATATTGCCTAAACATAAAAATATTAAAGGGTTTATAAATGGTAAGGACCAACTATCCAAATAATTAGTTCGAATTATTTTGACAATAGTTGACTCAAGCTCAATTCTTGTTAACGAGCTATATACTTTAACTATAATATAGTATCAGAGCAGGTTTGGTCCGGATTATTAATTTTTCAGTTGTTCGTCTAGATATCTATTCCTAACAGACTGGTCCGATTATCACTACGTTTATTTCAAGTGACAATTAAATGTCCAGTTTCAATTGCACTTGGGGGAAGTGTTAGAGTATTTCATATTGATTAAACATGAAAATGTTAAAAGGTTTATGAGTGGTAAGGAACAACTATCCAAATAACTAGTTCTAGTCATTTTGGCAATGATTAACTCAATCTTAATTCTTATTAATAGGCTCTACATGACTACATTCTACTCACATTAAAAATTCTAAAATAAGATTTTTTCAATTCAATATTTAAATTTTTAAAATTTTCAATTGAAAGATCATTTATTTGCATCTTTAACAATTTAGTTTAAGACATTAAGTTTTTTTCTGATGTGACTGATCGATGGACATTTACATGACATTGAGTAAACATGCAACATCATCAAAAATAATCTCTTGACATAATTTATATAAATTTTTAAAGTTGTCACTTAATTAAAAACTTTTAAAAATTAGTATTAAATTAAAAAGTTAAAAGATTAGATATTTTTAAATATTTTATAAAAAAGGTCATTGTTTAAAAAAATGAAATTGTTTCAATTTTTAAAAATTTAGAAAAATTTTATCAAGCTTATCTTAGGAACACAAAAATTAGGAAAAAAAGATATTGTTTTAAGTAAAATAATATTATTTTTAATATTTAAAAATTTAAACATGTAATTAAATTTAACACAAGCCTGATCAAATTTGAGGGTAAGTTTAGACCCGACCACAGCCCAAGTCCGGCTCCGCTTATTGCGAAGCCTGCATAAAACAGACAAGAGCGGAGTAATGTCACAGGCCACCGTTAGGTACTCCAAAACTCCACGTGGTCAACAAAACTGCAGAGGGGTCAAACTCAAAAGGAAAAACTAATGCCCTCACCAACATCACAGCATGCATTTTAAGATTCCTGAGGCACAAAGATAAAGTCAGAGGATGAGTCAGGAAGAGAGGACAGTGTGTGTGACAGGAGCATCAGGCTACATAGCTTCATGGCTGGTCAAGCGTTTACTACAAAATGGCTATACTGTCAAAGCCACTGTGCGTGACCCTAGTAAGTTTTGTACTCTTACACTTTCAGTTCTGGGGCTTGACTCTATCTGACAGGAATTGATGTCGTCTACATGGAGCCAATGGATCTTCTCAATCTCTAGGAAAGAAAAAGCCCAATTTTCCTCCATGTTCTTGGTTGCTTTCTACATATTTAATCGTTCAGAGTTCTAGTTAAATCGCGTTTATTTGTGCTTCAGACGACCCAAATAGAACTGGGCACTTGCTTGCTCTCGATGGCGCTAAGGAAAGACTTCATTTATTCAAAGCAGACCTGTTGGAAGAAGGGTCTTTTGATCCTGTAGTTTCTGGGTGTGAAGGTGTCTTTCACACAGCATCCCCCGTGATTTTCTGTCCCACCGATCCACAGGTTTTTATTAACTAGGCGTCCTTCTGTTGACTCTTTCTAAATTATGTTGAATGCATGGTTCTACTCTACTTTCAGAGTCCCTTTTTAGCTTCTTGCAACATAGAATTGTGATATCTAGACTTTGTGATTGATGAATTGTGTGAGGGACTTTTATACTGGACTAAACTCGATATGTTCATGCAATTTTCCAGGCAGAAATTCTTGATCCTGCTGTGAAGGGCACACTTAATGTCCTTAAATCTTGTTTGAAGGTTGCTTCATTGAACAGAGTTATTTTAACATCTTCCTTGGCATCGATTGCATACAGTGGAAATCCTCTGACAGCAGATGCAATTGTTGACGAGACCTGGTTTTCGGATCCCGAAATTCTCAAGGAACAGAAGGTATGAGTGTGTGTTTATTGCTTTAAAATCCTGGATTATCTCTTCCCTTTTGTGGCCAATAGCTTATGAATCTTCGTCTCAAGACTTGTGGTGCACTATAAGAGTATCCTATATTGATTAAACATGAAAATATTAAAGAGTTTATAAGTGGTATGGGCCAATTATCCAAATGACTGATATCCTATATTGACTAAACATGAAAATGTTAAAGGATTTATAAGTGATAAAGGTCAACTATCCAAATGACTAGTTCTAATCATTTTGGCAATAGTTGACTCAAGTTCAATTCTAATAGTGAATAACTGGTCTTGCCATTCTTTATCTTCCATTTCGTATATATTGAGATTGAGGAGATGGTGAAATTAAGAAATCTTTTGGTTGGAGATTCAGCACCAATAGATCCTTGCCCTTTTTGCAGCAACTCTGCTCTAAGATGAAAATGCATGTGTGATCACCAATAAAGATGACATTGTTTCTCATGCTGGACATTTGAAGTTTGGCAAGGTTTTAAATTGCAGACTTCTGGTTATGTTGTGGTTGCTGAAATTGTTGCATAACGCAATAACAGCCCAGACCGCAATCCTTAAAACTATGGTTGGCTATATCCCTGTCACACATTGCTTTAGAACTTAGTACCAACAATTTGATTTTTCAGTTATGGTACCACCTCGGGAAGACCTTGGCAGAGAATGCTGCTTGGAGATTTGCAGAAGAGAATAACATTGACTTGGTCACTATAAATCCAGGATTCGTGATCGGTCCACTTTTGCAGCCAACTCTCAATATCACTGTTCAGATGGTTCTTGACCTTATAAATGGTACTGTTTAGTTGACAATTAGCCTGAAATCTTAATCTTGCTTGCAGATTAAGCATCATAAAATCTTCTCTGAAGTTTTTGCTTTGCAGGCCCTGAAGTTTTCCCAAACGGATATTATCGATCTGTTGATGTAAGAGATGTAGCAGATGCACATATTCAAGCTTTTGATATCTCTTCTGCCTCTGGTAGATATTGCTTGGTTGGAAGTAATGTACATTTCTCTGAGATTCTGAATATTATCCGACTGCAATATCCCAACTTGCACCTTCCTGAAAAGTAAGCAACTTTCTTGATACAACAATCAATTTGGTATAACTCTATTTTAAACCCAGTTTACAATATTTGAATCTGCCCCGAAATTAAAAAATTTTAAAAAAACTTTAAAAACCTGAAATTAAATTGGAATAGTTTTATTTTCGACTCGGACATGGGGCAAGATCTGATTCCAATCCATTATGCTGGTAACTGAAACTTTTGACATTTCATGGCAGGTGTGATCCTGGAAATCATTTCTACAAAGAGTTCAGTGTATCCCAAGAGAAGGCAAAAACATTGAACATCAATTTCACTCCTTTGGAGGTGACTCTTAAGGACACCATTCAAAGCTTGATAGAGAAGGGTTTCCTTAGAATTTGATTCTTCGGTGTTATACAAATAAGGGTATGAAGCAGATATGTTGTCTCAACCTTTTTTATTGAATTGCTTTTCAGCTTCTATACCTCATTGCTTAGCTGCTTTTCTATGTTGGATCTCAATGGACGGACCTTCAATTGTTGAATTATGTTTAATTGAATGAAGTTACATGTCTTGACATGGAGTTAGGAGTAAACTTTGTTCAAAGTGATACAAATCTACGAAATTTGTCTAAAAATAAGGAAAAAAGATATGAATTAATCCTTAAAATTTTCTTGAAGATGTAATTATTTATTTTATTTTGATGCATACAATAATTTGTAAATTACGTGTTTTGAAAAAAATATTTGACGAGAAAATAACATAAAAATTAAATTTAGTACTTAAACTTTTAAAATTTTCAATTGAGTGATCAACTTTTAAAACTTTAATAGTTCAACTCAAAACGTTAGTTTTTGCGTATGTAGCTAATAAATAAACGTTTACGTGACATTTAATGGAATACAGCATTATCAAAAATAACATTTTCACTTTATTCGTACAATTTTTAAAAGATACGTTATTAAATTGAAAAATTTTAAAAGTTTGAGATTAAATTGAAAAATATTTTTAAAAATTAGACACTTTTGAATACATCGTTCGATAAAAAGTTGTTATTTTAATTAAAATAATATTATTTCAATTTTAAAAATTTAGAGAAATTTAATCAAATTTAACTTAGTCATCGATTGGACTTTTTTGAATTTATTGGGTTAGAACTAATTTTGCTTGCACCAAGTAGGCCCACTAAGGGGTAAAGTGCTCCCAGGCAATAACTCCATTCACAAGGATCAAAATCATGACCGCTTATTTAAAGGACGAGAGTGTTAAACCACTCGCATTAACTACTTGTTGGCTAACCTCAAACTAACCACAGCTAGAGTGTATCTTAGCCTGAACTTCAAAACTTAATATTATTAAGAAAATTGATTTCGTATAGAGTAAAGTAATATTTTTTAAAATTTTAATCAAACTTAAATCAAGTTTGGTGTTAGTTGAGTCTAGACCGACCACAACACAAGTCCGGCTCCGCTTATTCCGAAGCTTATATAAAACAGACAGGAGGAGAGTAATGTCCTGGGCCATTGGTACCCCTCCAGAAGGGATAAGTAGTGAGGTAGATCAGGATAGATACGGTGAGAACCATTTCAGGAATGTGTCTTTGTAGTTTGTTTTTCTAGGCTTTTTGCCTCCTTTTTATCAAAAAAAAAAACTCATAACACCATGCAATTCAAGACCCCTACGAACCACAAATAGAAAGTCAAGAAGATGAGTCTGGAAAGCAGGATTGCGTATGTGACAGGAGCATAGGCTACACGGACTCAAATCTTCTGTGCTCATTTTCTTGTATCTCCATATGCCAATAACATGTGCCTCTATATATCAATAATATCTCAGCTATTTAATTTTTCTCTTTTTTAATTATTATATGGTTATATGTTGTTTGGTATATAAGGCATAAGAAAAGTTTAATTTTTCTCTTTTTTAATTATTATATGGTTATATGTTGTTTGGTATATAAGGCATAAGAAAAGTGGCACGAAAGATTTGAGGCGGATCAAGCGTTTATTCCATAAAGGCTATATTGTCAAAGCCATTGTGCGTGACCCTGGTAAGTTTTTTTTTTTTTACATACGAAAGAAGCAAAACTTTGCTTAGTACGGGGTTCAATCTGCAACATCCACCATTGCTACATGTCGGGGTGGTGAACTTAGTACATGGAGACCTACTGGTAATGCAAAACTGAATTTGGCTAATAAGTCAGCCAATACATTGGTTTCCCTATAGACGTGGCTAATATCGACTTGCCAGTTCTGGTCCAAAAAGAGTCGAATTTGCTTGAGAATGGTGTTCCCCCCGAAGTAGTCGCTATCGTTATTAAGGATGTTGACTACCTCTTTGCAATCAGAATGTAGTTGGACCAACCTATATCCTAGTTGGTAAGCCATGCTCAAACCTTGCAAGATTCCCCAGAGTTCCGCTTCGATCGAAGTACAGACTCTGATATTCCGCGTAAACCCCATGATCCAACGTCCCGTGTGATCCCTTAGGACTCCTCCAACCGCTGCTTGTTTTCTTGTTGCCTTCATAGCTCCATCCGTGTTAATTCTGATCCAGGTCAAAGGGGGTGGTTCTCATTTCTGAGTTCTCTCCTGTCTGCCACAGCTTCTACCAGGGCGGTATGCTTGGAATGCTCGATCGATTTCTTTACTTTGTGTGAAAATGGAGTGAAAGAGGTGTCGCACGCAGGTCTAGACTCCGTTGAAGACTTCGTCATTTCTGTTTGTCCAGAGTCTCCAGCAAGCAACAGCAAACCACGTGCTCCAAGTTATCCCATCCTGCTGAGAGGAAACAGGACCTAAGTTAGTACAAAGCCAGTCTTGCACAATATTACCTGCCCAGAATCCAGGAGGAAGTTCGTCCTACAGTCTTGTCCATAAGGCTTGACTCTGAGTACAATCACGGACCACATGCAAAGCTGTCTCGGTGTGACCACAATAGGGGCACGAACCATCCGTTGTTAAGTGTCGGCAGGTCCATTCATGATTAGTCAGGAGAGCTTCTCTCATCAGAAGCTAGATAAATGTTTTGATCTTCTCTGGACCCTTCCAGTTCCACACTACTTTCCACTTGCCATCCTCAGTGGACCAATGTTGTGAGCTGATAACCACGTATGCGGCAAGTGGCGTAGCTATCCCACCACCTACCACTATACGATTGGCGTTCGAGGGCGATCTTGCTCGTATTGCCGCTATCCCACCACCTACCGCTATGAGGTGTGTGTCCTGGTCAATCCATTGGACATACCAGAATCTTGTGGTCTGGCCATTTCCCAAGCTCCATCTG
>JANQBM010000004.1:199505-228475 GCA_025594535.1 Erythroxylum domingense | reverse complement strand
GAGGAGTTCTTTCAGCATAAGCAGATTTGAGCCAAGTGCTATCCTGGCTAGGTCCACCATCCCCCCTATTCATTCCTCGATTATCTTGTTCATTCCCTGAGAACATAGAAGTACTACTAAACTTGGAAGACTCACTTTCTGCAATCAGAAAAAGGGGACAACATCAGAAAGAAGTACATTTACGAAGAATTATGCACATACTAGAGGCTTCAAACATAAGGGATAATGAGTGCAGTTAGTCACTTCAGTAATTTACTTTCAGCAACCAAATTCAGTCTCGTCTGTTCCAAAATAATATACTTGTAGTTACTTTCAGCTGCAAAAAAATTTAGCCTTTTGTTGATTGTTGAAGTTTTCTAGCCTTGAATAATGATTCCTGATGAAATATCAAATCTAGCACAATACTTAGCAAAGATATACAAAATAATTTAAACAGAGTACCTATATATTAGATGGTGTCTTGTAGCAAGTTCTCTAAAGTTAAACCCATAGCATATATCTTTTTGTGCCATTCTCTTTTTCTTCCATTTCTATTCTACAGGTTCTACTTCTAACTCTTTTACTGAAGCTAGTCCGGAGGTAATGCTGCAGGTCAAGCCATAGAAGGCATTGGGAGACAACTCGAGATGGAGGGATAAAATACAAGGGGTTTTGATTGAGAACACTAATATTAGATACGGTCATATAGTGTTTAATCCTACATTTTATTAGCTGGAGCATAAACAAATAACATGACTTACCAGACAAGAAGCTCATGACATGATTATAGACATCAAGAAGATTAGCCTTGGTAGTCAATTTTGTCAGCATCTGATCTACAATTTCATGCATTCGCCTCCCTCTCACATCCTTGCTGCCACTAAAAACTCTCTTGACATATTGAAGTTCACTGCAAAATGTTTCAGCGGTCCAATCCTTTGCAAAGTTTTGGAAAACCTCCTTCACAAAGCCAAACATCTCAGAGGGATGATCACAGGCAACACAATGGAACTGCATTTCAGTAGTTCCCTGAGTCCCTGTTGGACTTCTTCCATTTCTAATATAATATTCTCGCAATGCACAATCCACATGGCACCAGTGAAGGCAAACATCACAACCAACCCAACTACATGTATTAGATGCCATGTCAAACTTTGAACAGACAAGACACATACAAGAACTGCAAAAGCCATTCTTTTTAACACAAACTTTGCAATCACATTCATCAACTGGTATCGGACTTCGACAAGTAAGATTTCTGCATCTTAAATTTAGGAAAACCTCAGCCAGATCAGAAGATGAGATACTGTTGTCTACCTGAAGATATTCGGGCAGACCAGTTTTCAGAGCAACTAAAATTTCCAGTTGTAACCGACTAGACTTTAACAACATATCCAAAGTTAAATCAGACCTGTTCTGTAGTGCTCTCTGATATGCACGTAGCTGGCCTTGCTTATCAGCTTTTACAATGATCTCGCGAATGCTTTCCTTTAGAATCAAGGAAGACTGTCCAGTCATTTGATTTAATTTCCCAGCCATTACAAGTATTGGATCAGAAACTATTCTGCCAATTCCAGTCTCGAAAAATTCTGCATCACCTATTAACTGTTCTTTTTCCTTCTGGTTATTACTTCTATGTAAGCTACTTCCATGCTTATCTCTCATCATCTGTTTCTTCTCAACGCCGTAGTTTACAACAGAATCATGAGATCTCATGCTCTGCGAAGGGCATCTCACATCTTCGTGATTTCTCATCTGTCCTACTGATAACTGTCTATGAAAACTCGACTGCCTTTCAAGTTCATTCGGCAATTTAGAGGCTCCTTGCCAAGTTTGACCATTTGACGTAACCTGCAATGCTTGAGACTGATGACTGGTGTCAATTCCATTCATCATTATTCTTTGATACAAGGGAACATCTTTAGTCTTGGAATCACTGTCAACTGGGCCTTGCCAAGTTGCTTGATCAAGTCCCTGAAATATGGGGCGACTATGAACAGATTGTTCGTAGTTGTCCATGTCTAGTGAATTCTGTGTAAGAGAACAGCTTGGATTGTGAAAAAAAGTCTGCGAACCTGAAAATGACATCGAAGCAGTAAGACCATTAGAATTTGTCTGGAACGTACTAAAAGACTGAACACTTCTGTTTGGGGAACCAGGAGCCTGGGCTGTATCTACAGATGCACCAATAGGTAGTAGAACACTAGGCAAGCTAAGAGAAAGATCAAGTGCTTCCAACATCAGCTTTTCATGTTTTTGCTTTCCAGAACCTGATTGCGGCGCTTTCTCCACTCTCTTGACTGGCGAGTTACCAAACAATTCAAATCCCCTAGTACTTGGCCCTTCCATGTCTTCAAAATCCCCGGAAGTTGAAAGGTTTCTTGGTTCCTTTTCGGCAAATATACCAACTTCAGATGAATCTGTGGGGCAGAGCGGTGAAAAAGCTACACCTTTGCCTTTATCCCTTAAATCCTGGCAAGAGATCTGCGACACCTTGTGCATATCGACTTCCGCCCCACCATTCTTCGTTATGACATCTTCATGAGATCCTTTAACTTCAATTTCACCTACCTCGGCCTCAAGATCATTATCCTTTTCTCGTCCGATCCCTCCTTCCGCATTCATAGACATCTCAGCAATCATATTCTCGGTTTGCTCCAATTTACACTCGGTTTTTCCTTTAATATTATCTCCCTCTGCAACACCGTCACCCTCATCACCAAGACTTCTATCTTCGTCATCATTAACATTGGCCTTATCATTCAAATTTTCCCCAGAATCAATACCCTCATTAACTTCCTCCGCCACATTTTTCTCTTTAGGAACACTTTGATTATTAAACCCATTTTGCTCTTTATTTACTTCATCATTACCACGAGTTTCACCCTCCAACATCTCTCTAGGATCAACATCCACTCCATCACCTTCCGGTTCCGGACCTTTCTTTCTCTCGTGATTCTCATCTCCATTGCCCGCAGGTTCTGGTTCAAGCTCACCTTCTTCCATATCACTACTACTCCCACATTCAGCACCCTTTGTCTTCGTTTCAACACTCTTCTTCCCCACCTCCACACTCCTAGATTGCTCACTCTCTGAATCCTTGGACCAAGTCGGAGACGACCTTGACTTGGAGTTCGCCGACCTCCCTTTTCCAGAATCCCTCGACCAAGTCGGCGACTTCACATCCCTCAACCCCTTAGGAGACGATCTAATTCTCTCCTCAGTCCCACCCCTAATCCCTCTACTCTCATCAAACTCCTTAAATCTCTTCCACGAACACACACTCCCTTCTCTTCTGAACCTATCTCGCTCCGACCTAAAACGTTTCGGAAAATCCCTCCTCGACGCGCCGCAGAAACTCTCCGAACGATGAATGCCCCGGTCACCACAGTTATATCCTTCTCTACCACCGTACCTATCAAACCCTAATCCAAACCCAAACCCTTTTCTGCGATCAACTCCATCAAAATCGTAACCCGATCGCTTCCGAAACAGCCTGGGGCTCTCTCGATTGTCGTCCTCAATACATCGATCTCGATCGTAGCGGCTAGACGAAGACGAGGTGGTGGTGGAGGAGCCTTTCCTTGCATTATCAGACGCCTTGTAATAGAAACTTCGAGAAGATCGGGTTGAACTGGAACCTCTCGGAGTAGATTTATGGTTGTAGGAATCAAAATCATCGTCAATCGATCTCAATCTCTTCATATCTTCGAATTTAACTCCAATTACAAAAACAACTACCAAACAATCAAAGCCACCTTTATTACATAAGAACACAACAGACTCTCCCCAACACTAAAAAAGAAAAAAAAAAAGAACAACCACGAAACAAAAACAGAAACAGATGTTTACAAAAGCCTAGTAAAAGAACAGAACAGAAGCAAGCGAGGTTCCAAGTTTATAGGTGAAGAAACATAACCTAACCTAACCTAGTTAGTTTAGGTAAGGAAAGAACAAAAAAAAAAAGAAAAAAAGGAAGGTGAGAAGCAGGAAGAAAAGGAAGTGGAGGATGGAGGGTTAGAGGAAGGAAGGGGCTCGTGACTTGAATCTATCCGAGTCAACGGTGGACCACAGGTGGGAGTTTTGAGAAGAGGAGATTCTTGTAGACGCAAATGTCTCTCTCTTGTCTTCTACGCATTCCGAATAAAACATTTAACCAAAAATAATTTTTATTTTAAATGTATTTTTTAACAAAAATTCTACATTTACATTAATTCTCACTTGAATTGCGTCAGCTTATAAGAGGTAAAGTATTGGTTAAATAAATTTATCCATTTTCAGGGCTCGAACTCGAAATCTTTGATTAAGAAATGAGAGTGATGAACTATTCACGCCAATATATTTAGTTAAAATTATTATTTTATTTAATATCAATTTTTTGTTCAAAACATTTTTCCAATTATTTTTAAATATATAATTCAATCTTAAATTAAAATTGGTTTTCTTTCTAAATTTTAATTAAAATTTCTTAAACTACACGTATAGTATATTCATATTGATTGCGTGGGAAGATCAAAGATGGTAAAGATAGAGAAAGGCACGGAAGTTTGACAATGGCAGGTGCTTTTGACGTCATTTATTCTTCTCTTTTTGACTCTTCTCAGTCTTCTCTTTACGTAAATCATATTTAATCATATCGGTTCAATCAAAGGAAAGAGGGTGGAAGGAGCCGGCGAGCGTGCAAGTTGTCGTTTTGGTGACACGGGAGAGAGGCCACAGCCCACGATGTAAAGTTGATAAGAAACTTAAGGTCATGCTTGGTTGAAAATTTGATAATGAAACAAGAGGAGCGTGATATAATTTAGTCATTTAGTTGAATGGTTCGTAATAAAATGAAATAGAATAGTATAAAAGTAGAGATTTTTATGTTACATTTTATTTATTTTAAATAATAAAAATAAGAAACAAGGTTTAAGATAAAACATAAATTAATAAATACATATTATTTAATATATCCTCAATAATTTTTTTAATATTAATTATTTCTTTTAATCCTAACTCTCTTTTTTCTAGACTCATTTATTACAATCCACAAGCTTATCACATAAACAGATATCTATTAAGGTCCACAAGTTTATCATTTTCAGATTTTTCTTTCTATTCTTCGCATTTTACCACTTATTCTTCTTCTTATGTTGTTTATTAGAATTTTTATTATTTTAAAATAGAAAATATAAAAAAATTATTTTTCTCATAACAAGTTACAGCCATGACTTTTTAATTGAACGTAATTTATGTTTTAAAATCATAGCGTTAAACTTCTTATAACAATAATTTTAATATCAGGGCTATAATAGTCATTTATTATATATTATATTCCATTTCATCAATCTTTCAAATAACATTTCACGACATTACGTTATGAACCATTTCATCTCTCTTAATTAACTTTTCACTGTATTACATTCCATTCCATTATATACCGTTTCGTTTTGTTCCATTGTATTTTATTATATTTCATTAATTAACATCCAACTAACACAGGCCCTAATAGAATCTTCTTGATAAAGCTAATAATTTAAATTAAATCAAATTTATTGAATTTCGAAGTTAAATTAACTAAAACCCAATAGGGTAAATTTGTTTCTTAAATCATAATATTTACAATAGAATATAGAACAAATTTTAATGTTTATGAGCGTTCAAAATTGAACTTCAATGTTTTCAAAACATGCCTGTCTGGTTGGATGTTAATTAATGAAATGAAACGAAATAAAATGGTTTATAATGGAATTGAATGAAATGTAATATAGTGAAAAGTTGTTTGTGACTTAACAAATAATTTTTTTATATATTTTATATTTTAAAATAATAAAAATTTTAATAAACAACACAAGAAGAAGAAAAAGAAGTGATAGAACAGAAAGAGAAGTACGGAAATGATAAGTTTGTAGATCGTCATAGATATCTATGTGTATTATAAACTTGTGGACTATAATAAATGAGTTTGAAGAAGAGGGAATTAGGGTTAGAATAAATAATTGATATTATGAAAAATTATTGAGGGTATATTAGGTAGTATGTATTTATTAATTTACGTTCCATTATAAACTTCCTAAACCGGAAGTTTCTTATTTTTACTGTTTATGATAGAATGGAACGTAATATGAAACCCTCTGCTTCTATCTTATTTCGTTCAATTTCATTATAAAATTCTTAACCAAATGATAGAAGTGCGTTACATTCTATCTCGTTTCATTACATTAGGGGGCAATTTAAATTAAATCAAATTTATTGAATTTCAAAGTTAAATTACCTAAAACCCAATAGGGTAAAATTGTATTTTAAACCATAATATTTACAATAGAAAAATGTTTAAATTGAACTTCAATGTTTTCAAAATATTCAAAACAAATTTTAAGTGAATGAAAAATTTAGCGAGATTAATTCTCTATTGATAAAACGTCACATCAATATTAACATTATATTGTTTTTTATTTTATAAATAAAAATAGACCTTAATGTAACATAATAAACTAGACTCACTTTTAAAATATATAAATATATACTTATTATCACGTGATAAGTGATATTTATTGTCTGAAATGTATAAATTGTGTTCTCACATTTTAATTAAATATAAAAATAATATTATTTTAACATTAACATAAAGTTAAACTAAAATAGAGCTAATTCCATCAATTTTTTCGCCTACTTTCAATACTTTAGGGTTTAGTCAAGAGGGTGGGTTACTAATTTTACTAAGGTTTTAAAGACTATAAGAGAGTCAACTGGTAAACAAGTACCTAATTACCATAGCTTATTATTAGAAGTGACAATATAAGTCTCTTGATCGAACCTGGATCTGATACTGTCATGGATGGTTGAAATATGATTGAATTTTGCTTAAGTTCAAATTTTTTAAAATTTAAAATTGAATAATTTAATTCAATTATAAATAATGAAATGACATTATTTTATTTAAAATTATAATTCGAGTCGAATTAAACCAAAATATTTGAATTTAAGTTTTACTAAAACTTAAAATAAAAATAAATTAAAATATAATCATATCTAACTAAATTCATTAATTTTGGATTTGATAGGATCAGATTTTCTGTTCCAGTTAACTAATTCTAATTTTTGTTTATTAAATCTTATCCACATATTTATATAGGATTTACATAGGCTGTGTTTGGAGGACAACTGATCAGCCAATTTTTAGCTGATTGGTTAAAATCAGCTGTTTGACTGATAATTTTGTTTGGTAGTTGACTAGTTGAGTTGGCTGATTCAACCCAACCAGCTAAAATCTAAAAAGCTACCTCTACCTAGCTTTTGGGGTAATCAGCTGATTACCCCAAACCTAAAATACCAAAATACCCAAATAATGTTTACTTCTCAAACTCACTTTTATGCATAAAAATAATAAAAAATACATAATGTTGTGATTTATTAATTTGGAGAAAATAGTTTTATAGATATCATCATTTTTTATTCTTTTATTTTTTTGTTGATTATTATTATTATTAGTATTATTATTGTTATTATTATTATTATTATTATTACTACTACTACTACTACTTCTTTTGTTGTTATTATTATTATTATTATTATTATTATATGTTCTATATTTTTTGTTAGAGTTATAAACTTAATTTTTGTAGAATTTAATATCTAAAATTAAATTTCTATAAAAATATTCAACGAAATACTAAGATATATAATATTTATACCATTATATTTTTTTAAAGTCATATTTTTATAAGTCATTTTATACATAAACAGCTAATACTAAACATCTAATTTTACCAAACATCAATTGACAAACAGCTAATACAATCAGCTGATCAAATCAGCTATTAGTTGACAGCTGATAGAATCAACTAACAGCTAATACAATCAGCTAATTGTGAAACAGAGTCATAATATATAAATCAGATTAAGTAATCCTGTCGAAAACAGGTAACTCAAATTGGATTGGGTCTAGTAAAGCCTAGTTATGAACCTATTGCTTATCCAGAATAAGAGGGCGGCAGCATCTTATCCATTTCCTTTCTCTGAGGCAAGCGTTTGGTCTTCCTTTGCGAAGATATTTCTGGGAGACAAGGATTGTCATATGTTGTCTTTTCTCCGTCTTTAGGTTCCAAGTTAAGATTCCACGGACAAGAAGTTCTTACTTGAAAGAGTCACATGATCAGTTCATTTTCCATCAACCTTAACTAAAACCCATCACTTTTTGCTTCCATGGCTGCTCTCTCCATAGGCAATTCCTTCCATAAAACCAACGTATCAATACAAGTAGTGAGAACCAGAAACTGCCACAGAATTCAGAAAGTCATGGCCTGTCAAAGAGGTGAACCTACCATAGATACTTCTGGTCCAAAAGCGAAGAAGGAATTGAGACCAGAGAATCAACCACCCTCAAGACAACTCTTTTCCACAGTTGAGGAATTTGGGAAAGAATTGAAGGATAAGTTGAGCCCAAAGAAAAAGGGTGATTTGATGGATGTGGGTTTGGCAGCTCTTGCATTTGCTATTTATGTGTACATGTCTCAACAGATCGTTTGCGCATATTGTGTTTGGATTGCCACGTTTAAGCAACCTTGGTGAGCTCTTGTTCTGTGCTTGAAACAAAAGGACTTCCGATGTTGTTAAGTTGCTCGGTGTTTGAGCTTTTCTTGTTCAGTCTACAAATAATGTTCCAATTTGAAGCTTGTCTCTGCTGTATGTTTGGTATGTCTCGTTTTAAACGAGGAATGTTGTCAGTAACGTGTCCATACAGCTATACAATGGTGATTTCCCCATATTTCTAAAGATCCTGGTTTGTTCTACACTGATCAGTTTATATAGAATCATTTCCTTACCATAACTGCACTATCCAGCTCATCCCTTTCCGGTTCATTCAAAATTCCCAATTAGAATAATGTAATCCAAAAGTAAACACCAACTGAGCAATATGTCAGATTGAAAATCTCCAAAAAATGAAACCTACATGACTTTTATTTCTCAGTAAATTAACACAACAGATCGTTACGATTACAGGTTGAATGTCTAATTGAGCAGACAGTAATAATAGCATTTTTGCAAACGAATGAGACAATTACGGGTTATTCAGAGATAACTATCAGCAAATTGTGATAACAGTTCAGACCACAACTTTAATATAAGAAGAACAATGCACTATCCAGCTCATCCCTTTCCGGTTCATTCAAAATTCCCAATTAGAATAATGTAATCCAAAAGTAAACACCAACTGAGCAATATGTCAGATTGAAAATCTCCAAAAAATGAAACCTACATGACTTTTATTTCTCAGTAAATTAACACAACAGATCGTTACGATTACAGGTTGAATGTCTAATTGAGCAGACAGTAATAATAGCATTTTTGCAAACGAATGAGACAATTACGGGTTATTCAGAGATAACTATCAGCAAATTGTGATAACAGTTCAGACCACAACTTTAATATAAGAAGAACAATTGAAGTTGCTAAACACAATTTAAACTAATCGGAAACATTAGTTTAGAGTTGCAGACACCTTTTTTAAGGTAGGAGTTCCCTTCCTAATAATTAATTTGTAAGAACTGGCTTCATATAACAGTTCCTATTAGTGGGACAGAACTCTTCAACTGGAGATCTTCACCTAGTCAGTTTTAGGTCTTCCACGCTTGAAGATGCGATGAAGCAAGGAGAGTAGCGATTGCCATATGACGATAAGAAACTGCCAAATGCGCATCACCAAATTAGTAGGCTTTGGCTTTGGCTGTGGTGGTGGTCCGAAGATTCCTTTGTATATCTCCTTTTGCTTCTGGTAGACAGCCTTGTCGTGCTCGGCGAGCCGGCGCAGCTCCCTTGCAATTGCTTTATCTTCAGGTTCGTATTTAAGGGCTTTACTGAAATCTTCACGGGCAGAGTCTGTTTGGCCAAGTTCTGCTCTTGCCCTTCCTCTTCTGAACAATGCTTTGACATTTTTCTCATCCTCTGCTAACACCTGAGCCAAGCCCACAAAGGAAGAATTCCTTTAAACCCTTTGAGTTGAAGGAAATTGTAATTTTGCTTAGCTCAATCCTTCTTTGAGCCAGAAAGCATCAGCTCTATATTTTCAGTGCTGAGCCCGTAAGGCTATAAGAGCAGTTAGCAGGAAACATCAACATCAAATTGACAGGTCTTTCCGTGCATGAAGTGTTTGCTTATTCAAAATTATATAAATAAACCTCAAAACATTGTAACATTTGAAAACATAGAACTTGTGGAGAATAGTAAAGGGAACTTAATTAACTCTTCAAGTGAACTTACTATAGTGCATTGGGCAATTGCTTCTTCAAAACGTTTAAGCTTGATTAAGCAGGCTGCCATGTTAAGGTGGCATGGATTCTTAACTGCTAATGCCATGTCCCGAAACTTGCCAAAAAGTTGAAACATGAAGTCGTCACCTAAATATGCAATAGCCTGCATATCAACATAAGTTAGCAAAACTAATCAAGCACAACACAAACGAATTAGAAAATGTTACTCAAGAAATACGAGGTTGTGACCATTTCATACTGTTGCATGGCCTCGTCAAGTTTCTCATCCTTAAAAAAAGCATTCCCATCCATTTTTCTTCGATCTGCAACTCCAATTCTCTCTTCCACAGTCATGTCACCACGAGATTTTCCCTGCAAATTTATAAAGCATGTAGATTATTACGAACCACAAAAAGAAAATACAATCTGGACCAGATAGGACTGTTTCTGGAAACAACTCGGAAATCATTCACGACCAACTCACCTCTTTGGTTTCATCAAATCCAATCAACTCAACTTCATATATTATATCTGCCATGGGTGGTACATTTGGAAAAGAAAAGTTTCCTTCTTTCCCATAACCTAATTCCCATCCCACGTGTAATAATGCACGTTCCCCAGCTTTCATAAAGGACACACCAGTAGCTAAACCCGTCATTTCTTTTTTCTCTGTTAGAAGTAGAAAATATTTGGTTACAGATTAAACATAACCAATATTGCTAATAGGATGTCGTAAGAGAATCAAATGCACGCCTAATGTGTCTATTCAAATGAATTAAGACGCATGTTGCCTCATTTCATGGTGTTATCAAAGTCTTGAACAGTTTATTTTCTCTTTGTAGGGGACCAATTAAATCAGTACTTTGTGCATTGGTTGGCTTTGTCCCCATCACAAAAATTGTAAATGAGAAAGCACGTCATAACAAAGGGCACAAAGCACGCCTACTAAAACAAATGCATACAACAGTGTCTGCGTGAAAGTTCCCTAAAATGATAGAAAGCAGATTTCTCATAGCTATTTACCTTTCCCTAAAATCATTTCAATTGGTCGCTGTTCATGCCATGTGTCTTCAAACTTGTGTTGTGTGCTTTCAGTCCATGCTCTGTAATGCACTAACATACACATACAGTTACTCAGATACTTTGATTCCCCAGCACAATCAATACCTTTAAATCTTGCGCATTATGTAGATGAAGAATGGAATGGCTACAGCACAAGGATAATTTAAAAAGAGTTGTAATTTCAAATGTTTTTCATCAAATGACTACCCTAAACCGAACCTTTAGTTGTGGCAAGCTCTTGACTTGCTATTGCACACAATTGCTCCACATCAGTAAACTCTAAATAAAACTTCTGAAAATGAATCTAATTTTGACTCGAAAAGCTTCTCAACAGAATATGATTCTGGGTTTTCATATGAAAAAGAAGCTCACAGATTTAAAGGCAATGTTGTATTAACAGTTAACTAGTTGTAAAGAAGCCCTTGCTAAGAAGTATCAACAGATAGCTATTTGGTACTTACAGAAGCATGTTGAATATTTGGACGGCTTCTGTCCATGACCTTCCTTAATGATTTGCTTCTTGACTTTCTCCTGAACGACTTCTACCTCAGAATCAACTTTTGGGGGACCGTCACCTTCTTGAGGAAGATCACCATGCACAAATGCAGCACTCTCTGCAACTATCTCATTTTCATCATCTTCACCTACAAAAGCACAGCATACGAACAAATACTGAATTAGGCAGGTATTACTGGGAATTCACAGTCACTTATTCAAGTTTATTAACAAGACGAGATCGACATGTCCATAGAACAATCATGCAATCATCTACACAAAGCACCTTGACAAGATTCACCATAATCACGTGAAATGCACAACTATACTTGTAAAATTATTCTGCAATACAATCGAGAATCTTAATTCATTGTCGTCAACAGTCAGAAACGCACGTACCGATAGATTGAGTCGGTTTCTCTGTATTATCCTCCATTACTCCAAAAATCGAACCGCAAAAGCTGAAAGAGAAATGAAAAACTTCAATCACCTAATAAACTTTGCAATCTAACATCAATTTGACTTGCAAGTAAGAGATGTAAAAACTGAAACGACGATGATCTATGAAGGAGAGCTTATGCAACTAATCTAGTAAGGAAAAAGAAAATGAAGAAAAGATTGAAATTAGTCTTTGCTTACTCAAAGAAGAGATTAGATCTAAGAGTAGGTGAAGAATTGGAGGAGAGTGAGAGAGCAGGAGCAGGAGCGATGTGTTCGCTTTGAAACGATCGAAGAAGATTCGAGAACGGGAGAAATTCCAAACGTGCGACGGCTCAACAGTCAAGTTTAGTTTATTAGTTATTAGTTGTTAGTTTGGACGCCTTCTAAAATAACGTTGTCAAATTATATGCGACTGCTCAAATTTAAATTGATTTAATTTAGATTAATCTGATCAAATAATAATATTTTAATTTCAATTTAATAAAAATCACAAATTCTAATAATGTAATTTTAATTTAATTGAATTTACTATTTTTATATAATTAAAATTTCAACTATTCACATATTAATTAAATTCTCATTTACAAAAAATAATTATAAAATTATATTTTAAATAAATTATTTAAAATTTACTAAAATTTTAACAATTCAAGTTAATCATATGTTATATTTAATTAACTTAAATCAATTTATATAAAAATTAATATAGTCTTAATATCAAACCAAACTCAGTAGAAAGTGATAAAATCAAGTTTAATTTAATTTATTATTATTTAAAATTTAATTATTTCTTAAATATAGTTAAAATTACCAACTATTCTTATTTTAAAATAAAATATTTGTTATACATCATAATTGTAATAACAGTAAAAATTTTGAATTATTTGATAAAAATAATATAAAATAATTAAGATTAAATATATTAATTAATATTTATAAAACTAATTTGTTAGAAGTAATTAACGAAAATTTAAAAAAAAAAGAGAGAAGTAAATCTTTATATTAACACAATAGCCTCTAAATTAACTCAATTAGGTATTCCACGCTTGGACTCAATCAAAAGAATGTAAGTACAAGAACTTTTATCTCTATACCCCAGTCCACCGTCTCGACTACCCCTCAGGGTATCATTTACATTCCATTCAAAGTGCATTACACGTCTTCGTCGTCACAGCAATCAAAAAGCTCAAAACTTTCTCAATACATGTATAGGAACAAGGCCAATTTAGAAGCAAAAAACTCTTCTCGCCAATAACAAAAGGTCATTTTTGATACTGGACGACGCAACAAAAAGTACAGGGAGCTGTAGTTACATCAACCATGGCTTACCCTGCAAAAGGTCCTAACTTCTCAACTACAATTTTCGGATCAAATTCCTTAGCCTTGTCAAAGGCTTCTTCTTTCTGTTAAACTCTACTTGAGATTCACGTTCCAAGCTGTGAGAAGCTCTCCTTTTCATTGTGAGGATCAACATCCAGCAGCCTTAAAAAAGTCATCATATGGACTCAATGCTGGTAACTGGAAGTATTGATATTGCTGATATTCACTCCAACAAGGCGTTGGATTCGCAGCAAAAGATGGAATTTGCAGATTGGGATTGGAGTTCTGGTCAAGACGTGTATTTCCATTCTGCAGTCTCCAGAAGATGTTGCAACATCAAGTGAACATTAAATGAAATTTCACAAGATTTTGTAATTTTAACTTCTGAAAAGTGTAAGTAGTAGTTAATTTCACATGTTTGAACGTCCTGCATTTCTAAATTCTACCGCAATTTCTGAATATAAGATGAAGTACAGAAGTAGAACCTGCTCAATCTGAGAATCAGATGTTATTTCCTTTCTCTGATCACATCCATAAACAAGGATTCTCATTATACTTTCTTGTCTCTGTTGAGTAATCATTAAAGAAGACATCTTTTGTTGTTTTCCAGCTGAAAGGGCTGCACAATGGTAAGCCATTTCTGTGTAGGGCACGGCTGGCATGGCGGACACCAAAGGTCGTCCAACCGGATCGGTTGTTTCGGATATCTGCTTATAAATTTGATTTCTTAAGTAGATGAAGAAGTTCAAATTAAAATTCAAGATGTTAATGATAATGTTTGCCTGGCATGCTTATGCCTGTAAATTTTAATTTCCACGCTGCTATACATGCATACTTGTACACTTACATACAAGCATAACAAGAACCCAATGCAACTTACTCCATTTAGTAGGTCATCAACACTCAGAAGACAGGAAGGATCCGAGAGCAATGGCTTATTAGGGTCTGCTTGACCTTCAGGTATGATATGTGAAACATTATCTTCCAAATGAAAGAGTGGAGGCTCAACCTGCACATTTAAGTCATTATGTGACGATAGGACTTGTTTCAGAAGAGAGAAAGATCTGAGAATCAGATGAGGCCATTACTGTATTAGAATGGCCATTGTTTCCTGATCCCAGTTCACCCTTATGGTCTGGAGTATCAGCACATAGATCAGCTCCAAGAGGACATGCATTATCGGGTTTAAATTCGTTAAGCAACCTTGCTCTCATACTCGACTCTTGCTGTTTCAAAATCAAACTTTTAGTTGTATAAATACCAAGTACTTGTACTTCCTATCATGAAACTGTAAACCATGATTACATCTGGTGATGTTCCCAGAAACTTCACCATCATGGCAGCAAATGATTCGTTTGATTTGTTCCCTGATACATCTACTGTTGAAAGAAACTTCAAAGCATCCTCATCATCTTCTTTGGACCCATAAACTTTGAATAGAGGATCAAGTTTAGTATTAACAGCCCTTAACTTGGAATCATCAACCGGATGTAGGAATGGATCAGCCTATCAAAAAGTTGCAAACAACAGCAGTTAGTTAGTAAGCAGTGCAATCGGTTTCAAAGAGAAATCATCTTCACAAACTTTGAACTTACAGATAAAATTACTTTTTGGTATGAAACAGAAGCTAAAAGCAAAAGGGAAGATACGATACAATGTTTCTGTCCTCCTGAGGTTCTAAAGTTCAGAAGAAGATCGCATATAAATGAAAATAACACCTACTTTATCATCTCTTATGGCAGCTTTAGCACATGAAACAACTGGGTTTATATTGTATGCTTTTGATGAAAGACAATCATAGATGTCGCCAAGGTAAAGAGAGACCGACAATGTGATGGTTGCAGCTTCCCTGCAAAGTTGTAAAAGCTTCATCAACTGAATAGATGTCATACCAGTTACGAGATCTTTCAGTGCTATTACACTGAAAATAACTATAAGAATTATCCTCATCCGTTGAATGTGTCAAGTGATTTGCCTAGTGCAGTGTCATTGTTGTACAATAGTCACTTATCGCAACACAGGGATAAGTGAAATATTAATACCCTTATTCCTACCATCCTCACAACTAATCCGGACTTTTCCCATTCTAGTGGAGACATTAATTACTGTTTTATTAATTTTTCAAAGAGAAACTAGATTGTAAATATATGAGAACGTAATAAGCTCAGACTGAGACTTTGAGAGTCATGTCGCCATGTCAGAAATTTCATAACTGGCACATAAAGATCAAATTTTGGGAATTAATTGAAGAAATGAGGACCTACCTCCAACAAGAGCAAAGCTCCTCAAGGAAAATGCTAGCTGGAGACTTTGAATCAAAGTATCACTGCTTGATTTCTACATGATTCAACATGTAAACTGAATCATAATGGTTCCGCGTGATAACAAAATGAATCTTATAAGAATGACAATACCTTGCTCCTTGCAAATAGTAACGCCAAGCTGCACGTGTGAGCAAGTGGTTCATAATTTTCAGGTTTGTTTAAAGGAGAGAAGGATTGTGCCCATATGGACGAAAGTAGAAGAGTAATCTGGCGACTGCTTAAGCTAAGCGATGCCGTCTGTGGTGTTCGCCAGGAACATATCAGCTTTAGCCAACTATAAGGCTTTATTTGATACAAAATGTTATAATTACCTTTTCCTTTGTTAAGTTGTTTGCAGGTTCTTCTGTCATCATGGGTAGAGCGTTCCTTTTCACAGTATAAGCTCTGCTGTAGCTTGACTTCAATCTACTTAGCATTGAAGGATTATTTGTTTTTGAATCCTGAAAGGTTACTGTTCTTTCCTTTCTGTCATCAGACATGCTTGCCTGTGGGGAAGTTTCTCTCTTTTTCAACTTATCAAAGAGTGCAGCTGAAGAAGAAAACACTGACACAGTTCTTGAAAGTGTCCTCTGTATTTGTGGGGCCTTATTCAAGGCAAGAGCTGCTGAAGAAGGACGGGGACAAACAGAACAGGGAACAAGAACAACAGAAAATATGCGATGTGCACCGGCCCTGGTCTCATGGACATCATAAACCATAGCCAAGAGTTGTTGATGAAACAATGCCTCTGGAAAAGCCTGTGAGAAGAATAATCAGAAAATGAAATGAAGAAGAATTGAGAAGATTATACCTATATGTACTCTTGCCTTATTATGATAGGATAAATTCGGCATGGATGCCATAATTTGAGCAGTACGATAAACAGCAGAAACCAAGGTTCGGGGCA
Organism: Erythroxylum domingense; assembly: GCA_025594535.1. Lineage (NCBI taxonomy): Eukaryota > Viridiplantae > Streptophyta > Magnoliopsida > Malpighiales > Erythroxylaceae > Erythroxylum > Erythroxylum domingense. Next base: position 211,736 of record JANQBM010000004.1, on the reverse strand, counting down.
TGACAGTGATACTTGGCATGTTCTCCAACATTACAGTCATTATATCCAGAATAGGATCTGCATCTCCAACCTGCACTTTAAGTTCAGTCTTTGAATAAATCTTAGCAGATTGATGAAACCTTTTATCAGTTACCCAACTTCTCAATACATGAATGCTAATACTCATAATAAGCATTCAGTTGTGCAGAAAAATCAATTGTACATTCAGAATTATGTACTATCCGTTCAGTTCTCCTGCATGACTAAAAATATAAATATACATTGTACGATAGCTGCACTAGACACTCATCAACTGCTTCTCGAAATCTACGGTTCCATTCAATTACTTCAACTCCTAGACTAGAATCATCAAGTGAACAATGTATGCTTTTACGTAAATGCCTTATCATATCACCGAATCCACCTACAATGGCTACAGAAGCCTGAGTTTTAGTCTGTTTTGCTAGATGGGTGGCAACTTCAACAATGTCCAGCTGCATTTTCAGCTTCTTGAGAACATTCTTGTGATCAAGATGCTTTATCAAGATGGCCAATACAAAATGTATGTTTTGTCCTGCATATTGTCAAGGAACAATTTTTATTGGGAAAGTTGAACTACCAAGTCAGCACGTTTGGGAGCATAGTAAGATTACAACTACAAGTTTTCTCAATCATGGACTGCATATCAGACAACAGAGGGAGAACAAGACCATGGTCAGGAGACCACAGGTCATCATTATCAAAGTAGCGGAACAGAGATTCAAGAACACGTCGTACAGTTGTAGCTTCTTTGGCTAATTGTGCCATGTTATGCAGACAAACTCTGGCCCAAAATGTGGGGTTCTTGGAATCCTCTCTGCATTTTGTGAAAAGAAATGAATAGAAACGAACATAAGAGATAGAAAATGTCTACAGCAGGATCCTCAATAGTTGCAAACTTTCATTTTGAAAGAGAAATTACAGAGATAAGTTAACTTCTCCCTTCTCGTTGACAATCATCCTCCAAGAAGGAACCCTCCTCATTGAATCTGCTGAAGTAGAATCTACTTTGCCTTCCTTTGATTGGAGACCATAATTTCCCAAGATAACTGAGACAACCTAATTTTGGAAGGGGAAGGTTAATCATTTAGTACAATTTTTTCTCAGATACTAGAGTAGGAATGGAAATCACAATATGGCCAAGTCGGATAACATCTGCCAAAGTTGAAAGTTGTCTGGAACTGTCACTTTTTCAGAAGAGTAGGAATGGAAATCACAATATGGTCAAGATGGATAACATCTGCCAAAGTTGAAAGTTGTCTAGAACTGTCACATTTTCAGAGACACATTACAGACGTAGAATGATCTACACACATTGACCTCCCTAAAATTTGACTAAATTCTCATATATGTACGTACTCACAGGGAGCGGTAGAGTTAAAGAAATAATGCAAGAAATCCATGGTGATGTGGTTCAAAAGTGTAAACAAGCATGAAGATGTCAGTACAAAGTAAAAGACTGGGATTTTTTTCCAGCCGGATTCTTCCAGGTTAACTTACATTGTCAGAATCTGTTGACATGTGAGAGAATTCACCCATGAACCAGACCTATCAGAAAATCAATTAGCAGCAGCATCAATAAATATGCAAGTAATTATGATGTAACTGCAGGGAAACAGTAACAAGGTCTGCAGTTATCAACTGAAAATTTTCCAAGCACTACGAATCGAAATGAACATTTCAGAAAATAATACTTCAATGGATTACCATTGATGAGAGTGCCTGAAGCCCCGCTGAACGTAAGTCTTTTACCCTATCATCCTCCCCCAATTCTTGAACTAAAGAACAAAGCTTCGGTATCAAACTGTCTAAATTGAACACGTAAGTGTCATCAGTCTGCACATTCCAACCATATAATTAGCTTGAGGCATTACACAGTAGCTACATAGGGTTTTATAGATGGGAAATGCCCCTAAAAATCATTAAAATGTACAGAAAAATATGGAAAAAAAAACTAGAAAAAAAGAACTATCAATTACCTGATTGTTGACGAAGTCAAAAATGATTGTTGACGAAGTCAAAAAGAGTCTGGCATCCTAATATTCGTATTTCATCATGCTGTACTTGATCCAATAGAATGTGTATGATGCTAAGTAAACTACTTGCAAACAACGGCCTGCCACATGATGTCACTGGTCAACTCATGCAGAATGTAATGAATGGCTGAAACTACCCATCAGACGTTTTACATAAGTCCCATTTTAGAATTAACTTAAAAGCAACCAAAAAAGTATTTTTTAAATTAAAAAAAAAAGCATTTCTGCAGTCAAATGCAACTTGGTTTTTTGGAGCAGAGCATGTAGAAATTAACACATTCTAAGCAGAAACTGCACCCTGACTTACTCCAAGTGAGATTAAGAATCTAAAATTAGCAAATGCAGCAACAATATGAGTCAACTCCCTCCATATTTGCCATAGGCATTGATAAATAGAAGATGAGATTTTTTTAATGCGTCAGGACCTAATTGTCCAGAAAAAAAGTTTGAATATCCTACTGATACAAACACTGCATAAATGAAAAAACAAAAAAGGATTCATTTCTTGTGCTGGCTTGCAGTAAACTGGAAACCATTTTAAGATGTCTAAATTTCCATGATGAATCAAATCGCTTATCAAAGAACACAATCAAAGGTGTATGATAAGAAACTTCATCTATATATTGTCTTATGTTCCAAAATATTTTTATGTATACCACCCAATTCATTGGATATCTAACGAAAACAAAAATTAGTAATCGAAACAATCAAAAGGTTAAGCCTTAGGGTAAAACTTCTGATTAAAAAAACCAAAGTGATTCAATATAGTAGAGTAAATGGTATAATGATGTTCAGAATGTATTAACATCAAACTATCTATGTATTCCGTTCAAGCAAACAAATAAAAAACAAAAATTCACCATCAGAACTTTTCACATATACTAATATGGTGGAATAAAACTCACATTTGCGCATTGCAAGAAACCATCAACTTTCTGTAGATACACATAACGACTTTTACATAATGGAACTGCTCGGTTCTCAAATGCTTGTAACACCTTTGCTCGAGATAACTACTGATCTGCTTAATGCATTTGAATCATTGACCAGATAATCTTTGCATAAATTTGTTTAAGGAAGAGTATAGCAATTGGAGTATTAGGTTAGCATATGAAGCACCTTTGCATACAGGTGTTGGCAAAAATGATCAGAAAAGCAGTGAAAGATTAATTTCAAAAGCCAAATAGTGTCTTTTGTCTTACATCAACCAAGTATAACTACAGGTTCGAGCACAAGCTTGCAAGTCAAAGGTCATGAACTTTTTCTTTGTTGTTGAGTTTGTGTGCTCTTTTAAGTCCAATTACTAAGAAGAAGTGGATATAAGAATCATACTTGAAAATCCCAGTTAATTACAAAAAACATACAAGCAGAAATGGTTAGACAAAAATAGACCAGTATTGTACCTTTGGAATACGGAGAGGGTTTCTAGAAGCATATCACAAAGTTTACCGACCTTCCTATCATTTAGTTGTTCATCCTGACAACAAAATAAGGAGAGAACACAATGAAAAAGATTTTAAAGGAACCAAAATAATATACGAAATAATTCATGATCACTATGCTTACCTCTATACACATTCAAGAAAACTCCATTGTTTGAAGTTAGCAAAAAACATAAAGTCACCTCACTTAATGATAACTTGTCAAACTATCAAAAATAAAAATATATTTCCAACTTTTCAAAAAAAACTAGATAGCTAGCGATGAATCGGGTCGAATTCACAGGAAATTAGTGCAGAATTACTCAAATGCTCAAAAAATAACAGGTTAAATGATTGATATTGGAGGAGATGTAAATAAAAATAAAAGCAATGCAGAAAATTAAAGGAGAGCTATAATGACAGATACGACATGAGCATGTGGTATTGGCACAAAACAAATCTGGACAGCAATTAATAAAACGAGATTAAAATGCAATGGGTGAAAACCTAGCCAAGGTACTCTTCAATTCAGCCTGGAAATTTGAGCACTGACATCATAAGATAAATTAGACAATTCAGATAGACAAAGTTATAGCCAAAGGTGACGCACTCATTAACCAATCTTTTCTTACTTTGTCGGTAACTCCGAGAAACGCCCTGACAAATTACTTCCTTGATCTAAAGACAACCCCCGGGAAACACCCTGACAAGATTAATCTCTAGTTGCATTAAGAATGAAAAAGACTCTTGTCCTAACCATTAAATTCGGAAACGCCGTAATTTATTAGGTCAGATTATTTAATTCCATCGATTTTACCACGAACATACATCGTTCGCAAGATAAAACCTTTCGCTATTTTGATAGAATAATATCCATGACAATATTATCCTATTCAGCAATTTATCACTCAATCAATCACACAACTCATGACATTACACAATAAATTAAGCAATAATAAACCTGGTTCAAACATGGGAATTAAATAAATATCTGAATTGCATAAACAAATAAAAATATAGTCTCACAAATCATCCATGGCTGAATATCCAAGTACTCTAACTAGAAAAGGGTTTAGTTGTTCATAGCTAACATGAGAACACAAGATATCCTAGAGTTAATCTTGTCTCTACAACAAAATAACATAAAGAATGCAATCACAACGGTAGGTGGCGGCTGAATACTCAAAACAAGATAAGAAAAAGAGAACATCCGATTTCCTTATGTTATAAGGAATTTATATCTTCTCCAATTTGTAACCCTAGCCAAAATTAATAGAAATTTTCTAGTTAGTCTTCGATAGGATCCTTTATTTTGGCTTCTCAGCTTGTATCCGGCGTCTTCAACAAAGATTCAGCCCAAGATATGTAAATAATTAGAAGCGTATTCACAAAGTTTACCAATCTTCCTATCATTTAGTTGTTCATCCTGACAACAAAATTAGGAGAGAACACAATGAAAAAGGTTTTAAAGGAACCAAAATAATAAACGAAATAATTCATGCCATGAATGGAATATCATTATGCTTATCTCTATTACACATTCAAGAAAACTCCACTGTTTGAAGTTAGCAAAAAACATGAAGTCAGCTCACTCAACATAAGTGATTCACACCTCAACCTAGAAATCCCCAAAAGTGAACGAATTAAGATCTGATGATTGTAAGAAACTATCATAAACAAAGGGAAAGCAGGTAAATTACACAAACACATAACAAGCACAAAACGAGACCCTTAAGTTAGCGGATTGAACTAATGAAAATGAGTATTCCAAACCCCAAACATGATCGAAACGACCTGAAAGTAAACTAACTAAAGGCCCTAATTAAACAAGTTTTGTACGACAAGTAAAGAACATATATAAAGGGAACCATCTTTTGCTCCTATGCCTCTTACTCCATTGACTCCACCACTGCCTAGGAGGTATTTTTTGTACGTGTTTCATCAAATTACATGATAAATATGTTAATAAAAACAAAATTTGAATTGAATTATTTAATTTTTTAAAGTTTAAATAATTAATAAAAATTATATAAATAAATAAATCTAAATAGGTTTGACAATTGTAATATATTATGCATAATAATTATTATAAAAATTCCAAGTTCATGTCTTAAATAGAATTAATAATTAAAAAATTAAACTTTCTATTTTAGTTTACACTAATAACTCTTTTTTTAATTTGATTTCTTAATTAATCAATTGTAAATCAACCCTTTTTTATTAAAAAATTAATTAATTAATTGTGATTTAATAATCTCCCTCCTCAATTGAACTTTATCCATTTTAATTTCTTATTAATTTAATTTTGGAAATAATTTTTAAAATATTGAAGAAAAGGCATGTGTCTCAATCTCCTGAACTCACTCCTTCATTTTCTGGCTATACTAAGCAACTCAATGTCAGCCTCTGATACAAAACCAGCGAGGAAAAAGGGGAAAGCAATGGTGGAATTCGTATTCATCGTCTCCAACATAACAAAACAGACCAAGAAGAACTTCCATTTGAGCAAGCAAATACAAAACGTTTTCTTTTTCTTTCAGAGACATAAAAAAAAATGAGTGACCAGAAGGTCGTTAACACTAACAAGGTTGGTGACTGCCAGAATTTCCTCAAGTACACTGTCCAAAACGGACCAGGAAAGATCGTCGGACTTGTCTCTGCTTATGTTTTAAGTTACCTCCTCAACCATCTCTTAAAGCCCTTGTCTCAACCTCGTATAGTCTCCGACATCATCGTACGTATTCTTTTCAGCTTTTCATGCACCATACGATGTTACCAGACGGGGGTTAATGTTGTTTCTTTGCTTACAGGTGGGGATGTTTATCGGGAACATACCATGGATTCACGACTCTTTCGATGAAAAGTTCATTACAACTCTGAATTTCGTGGCTGAGTTTGGGATTATATGTTACATGTTCGTATTGGGGATGGAGATGGACCCGTATACGATATTCAAACCGCCGACTCAAGACGCCATGATTGCATATGCTGGTATGGTTTCTACGTTCATACTGGCTTGTGGAATAACACCATTTCTGGCTTTCTCGAACAGACCAGACATAGGTTTCTCACTTTCCCTTTCGCTGACACTTTCTGGGAGTAGTTCACATATATTAACTCGAATCATCACGAACCTGAAAGTAGGCAAGTCGGATATCGGGAAACTGGTGATCGCGGCCGGAGTTCACGCCGATATGGTATCGATGCTTTTGTTGAGCATAGGGTTCATAATTGTTCCTCCTGGACTCACCGTCTCTGATCTCTCTGTACGTATAACTAAAAGCTTGACAATGGGTGCAGCTTTACTGTTCCAGACAGTTTTTGCAGCTTCCGTTTCGCCGATCTTTATGAACTGGGTTAACAATGAGAATCCTGAAGGAAAACCCATGAAAGGTTCACACTTGGTCCTCACTATCGCCTTCATGGTCATGATTTGCAGTTCTTCTCCGATTTATGGGTACAGTCCGATTCTTAGTGCGTTCATGGCCGGAGCTTTCTTGCCAAGTGAAGGGAGAGTATCGAAGTGGGCGGTTGGGAAGATCAACTACTTGTTGACCGTCGTTTTTTATCCCATTTTCTTCTTTTGGATGGGCTATCATTCTAGTTTCAGCAAATTTAGAGCTGGTAGTTTAGGTACATGGGGAAGATTACTTGCTTTGATACTGATAACCCTCGTCGGAAAAGTGATCGGAACAGTCATCTCCGGTGTGATGTTGGGTTTTCACTGGCGTGAATCTGCTGAACTTGGGTGTCTTTTAACTGCTAAGGGTCATTTCCACGTATTCTTGGCTGTCGTTGCAAGCATTGTAAGTTGCATATCATCTCCTCCACTCAATTGCAACCTTACGATTACGGTCCTTACAGTTATTGCGACTTGTCGTGATTGCGACTGTTTTCTTCGTCAGCTTATTTGTTTCATATGATTTGTTATTCATATTAATTTGTTTCTTTGATCATTTTTCAAACTGAATCTGCAGTATGACATAATCTCTACTTCGACCTGCATTAGTATCATACTTACAATCCTCCTCACAGTTGTGCACACTCCATCAGTTGTGTTGCAAATTATCAAGCGAGCCAGGAAACGTGCACCAACTCACCGGAGGGCCCTTCAGTTGCTTGAGCCCTCAAACGAGCTTCGAATTCAGCTGTGTGTTCATGGACAACACAATGTACCTTCAACCATCAACCTCGTTGAAATCTCGAGGGGTACACCTGACCCCGGAATTCTGGTCTACGTGACGGACACGGTCGAACTCACAGACGAAATTGCAGCCACACTGGTGCAAAGTAGCGAGGGGATGAACACCGTGACAGTGACTGATAAGGAGGTAACAAATATGAGAGATCAGATCACCAAAAGGTTCCAAAATTATGTGGACGAAAATAGTGACGGCATCACACTGAGGAGAATGCTCGCACTCTCAACATTCAATAGCATGGCTCAAGACGTATGCGTTTTAGCAGAGGACTTGATGGTCTCCCTGTTAATATTGCCTTTTCACAAGAAGCAACTACCAGATGGGACACTAGACGGTGGCCACCCCGGCTTCCGTTATGTGAACCGAAAGGTGAAATTATACAGAATTCTCTAAACTGATATAGGTCCTGTTGCTAAACTCCTGATGATTGTTCTTGATACAATTTTGTTAACCTGTTGGGTCTGGCTTTCAATAGGTGCTCAGAAGTGCCCCTTGTTCCGTCGGAATTCTTGTGGACCGTGGTTTTGGATCTACGGAAAACATATCATCAATGAAAAGATCCTTCATGATTGCAGTCATCTTCATTGGTGGTAAAGATGACAGGGAAGCACTAGCATATGCAGGTCAGGTCGCAAGACACCCAGGAGTCAAACTCACAGTGATAAGATTCCTAGTAGAAGAAAACTCAGAGGCAGCCTCAAGAAGAGGCCCTCTTAGAGCCAATATAGCCGAGAGGGAACAAGAGATGAAGCTCGACGACGAGTGTTTTGCACATTTCTATGGCAGATATGTTGCCGCAGGCTATGTCTCCTATATGGAGAAGCATCTTGCCAATTCGGCTGAGACCTATTCCACCCTAAGATCATTGGAAGGGCAATACAAACTAATCATTGTCGGACGAGGGGGAAGGGTGAATTCAATATTGACAGTTGGAATGAATGATTGGCAACAATGTCCAGAATTAGGTCCGGTTGGAGATGTTCTATCGGGGTCTAATTTCTTCCTCACGACCTCTGTTTTGATCATCCAACAACACAGTCTCAGAGGAGAACTAGATGGTGTGGATGACGAGTTCTCTATAATGTAAATCTATAGTCAGATAGTTTGGAACTTTAGATGATCAACACTAGGAAGGACACAGATACTTGTATATCTTAGTGCTCATAGTTGTTAGAAAGGAAAGTCAATGTGCAGAAGAATGTAATATTAACCAAGCAAGAGAAAAGGAAAAAACAGAACAAGAAAAACAGACTACGATGGTCCTATTGCTGCATACAAGAATGTAGTAACTGAAACAAAGCATCCGGCAATTAAGCAGATGATAAACAAAAGTTATTAAGATTTCAATTGTTGAAATTTTTGACATGTTCAAAGTTCACATTAGCTACAATTCATTGCTTAATTACAACCAGCCAAGTCCAATTTTCGACAAGGTTACGAACTCTCAATCTGCAAGCAAACAAAACCAGATCATTCACCCACCGCTTCCTTGTATCCCACCATGATTAGAAGCTCCTCTGGAACCTTGCAAGCTCAGCCTATAAACAAAAACTAACTCAAAAACCATAAACGCAATACTAATAATTGTTTTCTCCACCAAAACTTCAAAAGAAGCCAGTTCCTTAACAAGCTAAAGAAAAAGATGTCTGAATGCAATACAGACAGTCCATGATCAAAACCATCACAAAACATAAAAATATCCAAAATTCTATAATTTGCTGTCAAAGCAAACACCATACCTCAAATGAATTCTTCAAATGATCAAGCTCCTTGTCGAGATCGTTGATCGCCTGGTTATATGCCTGCATCGGTGAGGACTGGCTCGTCGTATGAATCTACACAGCCAAATCGAATTGATTAAAAACCCCACAAATTCACCCAATTACTCAACCCAACAAAATTAAACAAGCCACATGTGCTGCCCATAGACTACTGAGTGTTACTAGCTTACCCTAACTAGAATTTTGTACTGCAGAGGATGTGGAAGCTTGTAACCAGCAAAGAGAACGTTGTCGTCTCTGTGCAGCTGCCTAATGATAAACGAAAGAAGAAAATGATAACAGCAACAACAATCAAAGAGATTATACTTGGATTAAACACAGAACCAGATAATGAATTAACGAATAGATTATATACATGCGAAGAATGTTTCCGATGGTGTGGTCCTCTCTCTCCACCGTGAAAGACGCAGCATTAATGATCTTCGTGTCTCTCTCGTACGAAACCCTAAAGAAGAAAGGTGAGATTCGGAAATAGGTTTTTCTCGAGACAAACTAGAGGAAAATACTTACTTCTTAGTGCCTTCCGGGACAACGAATCGCTCGTATCTATCAGGGGCGTTCATGGCTTCTTTCCTCCGAGTTCTCGCGCTCTGTGTTTCTCTTCCCTCTCTAAACCGGTGATAGCAGTAGCTGTTGGGATTTTCTTTGTTTTGCCAAAAGGATCCTCTGCGCTGTCGTTTTGTCTGTCACTGGTTAGAGTTGGTTGATATTTTGGTTTAGGTCGAGGCAAAAAGCAAAATCCAAGTAAGGAATGGCGACGGGCAGGTTAGACCGAGGCTTGACCGGTTTGGATTCGGCCCGTTGATTTCAAACCGTGGGACAACTATTTTTAATAAAATGACGTCGTTTTGATATTTTAATTTTAAAATAATAAATTGAATTAAATCGAATAAATTCGAGTCCTTTGCAGCAGGAGTCAGGCATTATGTGACAACGTGGCAGAAGTCTATTGGCTGTAAAGCTCAAGGTGAACCATGAAGGAAATGGCCAGCACGGTGTCTTCCTATTGGATGATCGCCATGGTCTTGACCGTAGACAGTCCAAACTCGGGAACCAGAGGCTATCAGGAACCCTCACCACATCCATCATGAAAAGCAACAGAAGGCAAAATAGCCCAACCCCCTCCAAAATCTAATTAAGCTCTTAGAATATTTTTAAAAATATTCTAATTTTATTATTCTTTAATTTAAGGGGATCTCTAAATCTCTCTCTTTTCGGAAAAAAAAAACACAAAAAATTCAAAATCTCAAAATCCTTCACTATGGCCTTTCACGTAGCTTGCCCAATTACATGGTTAGTAGTATTGTTATGTATTTACTATTAACACTAAATCCTCTCTCTGTCTCTCGTCTCCTGTCGTACTTCTCTTTAAAACTCACTCCTCTTTGGGTCTCGTGTGTGTGTGTGTGTTTCTTTGTTGTTTCGCAGTCGCCGGATCTGCTTCTGCCCGCTAGGGTTTCCGCGGGATCTCCAGAGCGCGAAATCCAAGGCCTTGTTCTTGTTCGATGTTTCTAGAATCGAGGAGTTCTCCTCCGGAATTGGGGATTCGCGCCACGAAACCGTTCAGGTCTCTGTCCCTAAGGTCGCGCACGTTCCCGCTTTGGCGCCGCCGCCACCTCCAGCGATTGTGTGTCGGGGAGATGGAGGCGGCGGCGGTGGTGGTGAGGGAGCTGATGATAGTGCGGCTGCTGTGTCGGCGCAGACGAAGCGGTTGGCTCTTCAGCGTAAGGCCGCCGCCGCAATGGTTGCGGCCGAAGATTATGCGCGCCGGTTTGAGGCTGGAGATGTGGCGGTGAGTTTACATCAAATGTGCACGTTTATTTTATAACAGCTGTTAATTTCTGAATTTTACGCTTAATTTTGTTTAGTATGGAATTTTAGAGTTGTTTGAAGGACGCAATGTGGAGTTTAGACTAGTTAGCTTTGATTGAAGATGTTTGAAGTCGTCTACGTACAGATTTTGAAAGAATGTCTGAACTTGATTGTGCTTACCTACACATAATGAGCGAATTGAATCCTTGAATTCATCAAGAATTGCATATACCTAACCTGTTTCTTATTTGGTTTAGATTTTATGATTTTCGGTCGTATGGGATAACTTCTTGGTTGTGTGAATTTAATTTTCCAACAAATTTGTTGTATATTGAGTAATTGTTTCAATATATGGAGGTGTTGGATCGTGTTTCATGTTTCTAACTTGTGAAAATCATTGATGGTTGTGCTTTTGAATGTTCTGTTGTGCTTCTGGTAATTTCCTACTCAAGATATGGGCGAAAATTTCTGTTGACATTTATTGTTATAGATACTATATCTTTGGTGTTTGTAATTTAGTTTTTCTTTTTGAAAAAATTTCCGGAGTATGTTACTATGCAAATTTTTTTTATGTGGTTGCTCTGCTTTTTTGGGGCTCTTAAAGCATGATGTCATAGCTGAACTTGATAAAAACAGGAACTGCATTTTCTGAATGTGGCTGTAGTTGTTCATTTGGCCTCATTGGGATGGGCCGATACTTGGATTCTTTCATCTCCCTATCACTTTTGTCATGTATAAGTGCACAAATTTTTGTGATCTTGGACATTGATCTCTTGTGACTTGTCCATGACACTTGTTTGTCGATATTGAAGAGCTTAGTTGGATCCTGTTTTTACAATTTACAGGTTTCGCACCATTTAATCACTCTTTGTTTATGTACTAACAAACATTTCCAGGCTGGCTCTAAGGAAATTACTGGAGAAGAGCAAGGTCAGTCAAATGCTAATGTGATGTGCCGGAT
>JANQBM010000004.1:157996-178805 GCA_025594535.1 Erythroxylum domingense | reverse complement strand
CTTAACCAATTCTGTATATTTTATAATTATCAAAACATAAAGGGATTTTTATTTGTCAACCACCATTGGTCCAACATATATATATTACATGGTTAATTACTAAAAAAAAGTACAAATTTTTGTCAGTTTTTTAATTATAGCCCGAATTTTAAAAAGTAAGAATAAAATACTTAAATTTTTAATTTTTTAATCCTAGCCCGAACTTCAAAAAATAGCAATAAAATTTTCAAACTTTTAACTTTTTTAATTCTAGCTTGACGTTAGTGTTTTCGTTAAATTTGCTGACTTGATTTGTCACATATTTAAGAAACCTTAACACGTCAGTCAAAATTAACACAACAAATAAAGATTAATAAAATGACATCGTTTAATTACATAATTAAAACGACTTCGTTATTTAAAAATGACTTAAATCAGAACACACAATCCCCGACAACCTTACGATTAAATTTCAAGTTTTTTCTTCATTTTCAATTTATTCTCTCGATACTTTTACCTTTCGATTTTTAGATTACACAGTTCCGATGTCATCTCACTAAGGGTATTAAAAGAATGAATTAAAAACAAAGAGTTTACCAGTGTAGTACATTATATTGAGGAGGTATCATAAAAACAATCAAAAGACAAATAATTGAGGGTATCGGGAGAAGAATAAATAACGTCAAATTATAATCAAAGAAAATTGAAATTTTGAATATTTTATTGCCACTTTTTGAAGTTTAGGCAAGAATTGAAAAAAAATAAAAGTTTGGACATTTTATTGTTACTCAGTAAAGTTCGGATTATAATTAAAAAATTAACGAAAGTTTAAACTTTTTTTTGAGTAATTAACCCCTATATTATATAATATATTATTCCATGCAATATAAATACTATTTTTTCTTTTTTTAATATTTGTCTACTAATCCACGTGTTAATGCCTAAAGCTACTGTTATGGAAAATTTTATATAATGATTGTTTAGTTAATCAGTTGTTTTGAACAATTAAAGACCATATGCCCTTGAGTGCTCCTTATCGTGCATGGCCATTAGTTTTGTGCATAGTGCACGATATGCTCATTCTCAAACACTCTCACCAATATCAAGGCTTGTCTGATTCCATTCTCTTCGGTTCGATTCAGTCAAAAAGTAAGGAATATTCGTCAAATTTTAGGTCGAATATGATTTTTTTAAAATTAGGTTTAAATTTGTAAATTTGGATTCAATTTAAATTTTAATAAAATATATTATTTTAATTTTTAGTTCGAGTCTAATTCACATAAATAAAAAATTATTCAAACTTAACCCAAATTAAATTAAATTTGAGCTCAAGTCTTGATTTGATTAGGATGGATTAAGCTCAAAGTCACCTCATTATTATTGAGTTAGTGGAGTGGGAGGCATAAGGTCAAAAGATCTTATGTTCGAATCTTCCTATCTACATTCTCTCGATCGAGCCTGTCATACAGGGCTTGCTTAATGTGGAATACTTGATCGGTATAATTTGCAGGCTATTACGTCAATTCAAAAGTTTACTCAGTGCGCATTTAAATAATAGCGACTGCGGATTCCTCCGTTCAAAAAAAAACATTTAAACACTCACAAATCCAAAAAATTATAACTTATTACATAATTATTGTGCGGTAATTTTGATGGAATTGGGTAATTATTAGTTTCTAACGATTATTACTATTAAATAAATTTTTAAAATAAATTACATTAATGTAAAATTTTATATCATTTTTCTCAAATAAATAAATGGTGACTTGTTAGTATCGATCAATTACTAATCTTTTCCTTAACACTCATATTAATTACATACCATTTCTGATGCTATTACCTCACTACTTCAAAATTGTGTTCATATTTGAGACTTTCTTGTATCGGAAACAGTTTCTCTATGAATAATAATCTACGACTAGCAATTCATTTAATTGGGAGTAAAATTACATCCTATTAGACCTCTTTTGATTATTCGTTTTAGCGAAACTTTCACTCAATATTGTTATTGTGGTCAAGACTTTCTTGTCTATAGCAAATTGGACATTACAAAAATACTAATAATAACGTTTCAGTGGAATTTCTATTGAAACGTAGGATTTAAATAGGTCTAAAAATATACAGTATTACTTTTAATTAATAAAGGGATTATTTTCAATATATTCACATAAAAAAATAAAATGTTAAAAACAAGTCATCTTTAAGGCTATAGTTGATTGGGGTTTCTTAATGAAATAGAATGAAATGTAATATTATTTCATCGATTGAGAGAAGAGTTTATAATGGAATGAAATAGAATGAGATGCAAGAGGAAAGTTTCATATTACATTTCATTCCATTTAAAACAGTAAAAATGAAAAACCTCCGATTTGGGAGGTTTATGATAAAATGTAAAATGATAAACAACTTTATACTATATTATATTATAAACCCTTCATCCAAACAACATTTCATTATATTACATTATGAACACTTCTGTCCCTCCCAAACAACAATTTTCTAATATTACATCTATTTATACTCCATTTTATTATAAACCATTTTATTACATTAAAAACTTTACGTCCAATCAATCATACCCAAAGGTAAAATTCAGAGTTATTTCCAAATTCCAAGATATATAGAAGAATTAACTTGAGCTTCAGGGGCAGCAATAAATTAGAGTCAAAGAATACCATGCCGGAATTAAACAGTTTTTGAATCTTTGCTGGAGTAAACATCCCGACGCTTTGGCCGAGTGGTTAAGGCGTGTGCCTGCTAAGTACATGGGGTTTCCCCGCGAGAGTTCGAATCTCTCAGGCGTCGTTTACAATTTTTTTCTCTTGCTAGTTTCCAAGTTCTATCTTTCAAATATGTTCCACAAGAAATTTATAAAATACATATATATCGAAAATGGTCTCATCAATCTTATTAACATATGATTACATAATGTTTATTACATTTTCCGATCATGAGAATCTACACTTATTTTTGTTAATTTTTACAAACAGACTTGACTAGCATTGATCCCTAGCCATTCAACTCTTCTATACTTGTTGCTAGCCTCCAATTATATGGGAAAAAAAAGAAGAAGAAGTATATCAAGTAAGAAGTAAGTAAGGAAGATTTAATAGTCCAAAGGGTGGCTGGTTAGCTCGTTATTCAATATGGAAATCAAGGAAAGGAAAGGAAGACATATTCTCCATGAAACCTTCCAAGTCCCAATGATTTGGAATCCCAAACATGTCATCCTCCTCCTTAAAGCTCTGGTTATGAGTGTCATTAAAGCAAGTATTAGTGTTCAAGTGGTGGTTGTGATTGCTTTTGGAGCTAATGCCATTATTGTTATGATTATGATTATTGATCTCTTCTTCAATACTTCTACTAATTCCTAGTGGAGGAAGACACAAGTCCCTTTCTAAACCAAACTTGCTGTTAGTCTCCAAAGCACCGCAATCACCGGAAAAACCATCTCCTACTCCTACACCAACTTGCCCTAAACATGGCGGCCAATCAAGGAAACTGGTTGAACCCGTCATGTCATACTTGTAACCCATCACAGGGAACGAGTCGAACTGGTTGCTGTTGGTGACCATAGCTTGCATGGATGAGTCCATGCACATGGCAGTGAAGTCATGATCATGCATGTCCATGATACTACTTCTCATTGCGTCCGATGACTCACTGTCATTTGGGGAAGCCGTGGAAGCAGTGTTCTTCAATCTTTTCTTTAAGGTGGAATTCCAGAAATTCTTTATCTCATTGTCTGTCCTCCCAGGAAGACGAGCCGCAATCTGAGACCACCTGTTCAGTTATGTTCCAGTCATGTTCGAACAAGTGTATGTTTCAGAGAATGCCATTGAAAAACTTTCCATAAAGCCTTAAGAATTACATCATTGAAGATTCAGTGAACTGGTCTGTCAAAAGTGTTTGGCAACTTGTAAAATGACTCTATACTGTCGAGGACTTAAGCTCCAGGACAATGACATGATACGTCAAAAATCATAAAAGAATTGAAATGAATAACAGGCAATATTTGATCACACTGTAAGAACATACGGAGACATTCTCAGTTCCGAAATAATAATACCTGTTGCCGAGAATAGAGTGGAAATGGACGATAAGCTCTTCTTCTTGACGGGAAAAAGCACCACGCTTGAGGTCAGGTCTCAAGTAATTAATCCACCGTAGACGGCAGCTCTTCCCACATCTCTGAAGACCAGCATTGCGTGCAATGTCAGTCCAACAACCTTGTCCATTTGTTAACATGTACTTTATCAGCTTTTCGTCTTCTTCTGGTGACCATAACCCTTTTCTAAGCTTGGTTTTGTTAATGTTGCTCATTCCATCCTTGCCCATCAGATCCGGCTTCCTCATTGTGTTGTTTTGATTTGGCCAACTAGAGATCTAAGAATAGAACCCTTTGATTTGTTTTTAAAATGATTTTGATGAATGGAGATCGAAATGCTTTGAACTGTGTATGTTTGTACTAGAGAAATAGTGAGAGAGAGGAGGCTTCATGAGAAGGTAAGAGGGATGATGATGGTGATGGTTGTGGGGTTTGCTTAGAATATGAAGATTGGTATGAATAAGGTTAGAGAACGAAAGCATTTTGTTTGTTGTTGGTCGATTGGTAGAGTGGAAAACGGATTGGAGGGGGACCTCATGATCTCTAAAGAAAAATGGTTCACTAATCTTCTTCTTCTTCTTGTCTTTGACTCTAACTTGTCTTTTTCGATGCATTTTTCTTCACTCTCAAGGTAATCATCATGTGTGTTTGAGACACCATTTTTGCTTCCACTTTACATAAACCTATGCCTCTCTAGCTCTCTTGGTTATACTTCAAACACACGTGTGGTTCGAGAAGGACATAGAGAGACAACAGACGAACTTGTGACTATCTGTAACCTCTAACTAACTGTTCTGCATCTTCCACTCCCTCATAATCCTCTTTGGAAACAATGAACTGATCTGTTTTAAGTTGTATTCATCGAATAATCACTCTGCTTAAGCATCAATGATCTAATTAATTACCTTGTTCTAGCCTTAGTTTATTGTCTATTTCATGTTAAAACCTATCAGGTTATAGCAGGCAAAAATGGGTCAGGAAGATTAGTAAATCTATTCTTGTTCATGTATCATCATCATCATCACTATCAATTCATGACAATTCTCCATAATCTTGATCTGTCAGGAAGGATTCACCATTAACAAGCTTATCCTCTTAAATATTAAAAACCATCAGGTTATATAGCAGGCAAAAAGGGGTCAGGAAGATTAGTAAATCTGTTCTTGTTCACGTATCATCATCTTCACTACCAGTCAGGAACTCAGGATTCACCATTAACAAGCTTATCCTCTTAAACATTAATATCTTCTCGAAGTTTTGGTTTTCACAGACAATAACACAAGTATCTCATAGCTATATCTGAGGTAAATCACACGCAACAGACTTCATTTTCCTGTGAGCTGTCATCTTTATATCTTTATCAGCAATTCGCTTTCCATACCTAACCTCTTCTTACATACCAAGTAGCTAGAGATGTTCGTGGTGTATTATCATGAGCAAACACCCAAGTCGCAGTCCAATTAACAAGAAGGGTTTCTCATTTCTAGTCAGTTCTTGAGATATATAAGGATAAAGCAAATTTGCTATGTGATTGAAGAAGTGACAGCAGCAAGTTTTAAGGGAAAAAAGTGAGTGGAAAACTCTCCAAGTTACTCAAATGATTCGAAAGTGTTTCTACAGCTGTTATGAAAAAGGAAAACTCCATTTTTTGGTTTTCATGCTAAGCAACTTGTCCTACTTCGTAGCCAAGACAAGAAAGACCACGTAGGTGACAAACAGAGTTGTTAACTTCGTACCCAGAAAAACATATCTCTGTCTGTCACCTCTCCTGACAAGAACTTCAGATATTAAAATTACAAAACGTGAGAACCATGCAAAACAAGGAAACAGTTCATCATCATATAAATTCCTTTTGATAAATTAACAAACCCTTTTCATAAGAACTCAGTGTGTAAAAGTATTTCTACTTTTTGTGGCATCAAATAAAAAGAAGAAAATCCTTATGGTCCCCTCTGCAAAGTGGAAAAAGAAAAGGTCAGTCCTTTGATCAGTGTTCAGGTCGAAGCCAAGACGTAGAGACATATGTAGGTAAGATCAAAGCAAATACTATTAATTATATTGAAATTTTGGAGTATGAATCTAAACCAATTTGACCTTATCCTAGTTTTTTTTTAATAATTCTATTGAATTAAGAATTACCATTTATTATATTTTTTTATTTCATTAATTTATTATATCATCATTGTTGTTTATAACTTCAAAATAGCACCACATTAAAGTTTAAAAATTTTAGTATTATATTATTTAAAATAAGACAAAAAATTAATAAAGTATAATATGATAAGAATTTTTAATATATTTAATTCTTTTTAAATTATCCATAAAATGTGAAATGGTTATTTTAATGTTTTTTAATAAATAAAAAATGCAATGAGAAAAATACTGAAATCCATAATTTCCATATTATTATCCCCTCTCTGCCCACAAAAAAGAGTAATGAATGGCATCTCATTCAGGAACTCGAGTCATCATTAAGTCTCTGTGGCTCAAAAATACCATCTTTTATGCCAAACATCAAGCATTTCACTAATCACCTTACGAATTTCATCATAAAAATTCAATTTTTTATCATCTTTTGGCAGATCCTGAGTAAATATGAGCTTATGTAACTGATACTGTGATCAAATAACAGCTGGCTGGAAGAAAAAAGGTAAATACAGTCTCAAATTCCTGTATAAACAACCACAAAAACCAGTCAGGAAGATGGAGCTCCTTATCAGATTGTCCTGAACAAACTTTTATTTGCAAATATGCACTCCCATCATATGAAACGACGGTGCATAAGTGAAAAAAACCAAGTTTTCTCTAGATCAGAAAAGGGAAGGCATTGTGGAGGTATTATGAAACCTAGAAATTAACAGGTTCACGCAAGAACCTCTCCATCTGCCGTGCTCTAGTCTTAATGGACATGTCAAACACCTTTTGCCCAAATTCTACCACCAGGCCACCAAGAATACTGGGATCAATCTGGGATAAATAAGAAGGGATAATGTTCAGTTCCATGTACAAGATGGTAGATTTCTTCAATAACCGGCATTCACTTACAAGGGTAAAGAACTATATTTAAATAACATGAATTCCTACCTTTTGCTCAAGTTTAACTTTTTTGCCTTGTCCAAGTATTTCCTGCAGGGTCTCCTTCAATTCTTTCTCCTCTTCTGGAGGCAGTGGCTGGTATGAAAGTTTAACAGTCAATTCAACAAAAAAAAGACTAATGAAATATTTTACATTGAAATTTCAGCTATAAATTTATTATTTGGTCCCATAATTAGAAAATGTTTATTGCAATATTCTAATGCTCCAGAAATTATTCAAATGGTAATAAAACATAAAATCTCGCAAATCATGATGTTGGGCTATGAATTTTAGAATCTTCAGCTACTGATATGCCAAGTATAAATCATAGATTACCATAGAAATTGATGTGAAATTTAGAATTTCCAGGCATACAATAAATGTCCAGACCAAAAGTTAAATGATACTTCCTTCCCGACTAATTATTATAATCAGTAGCAGTTTCTTTCGCATCATAAACATAGGGAAATGCTTTAGTTGTTGATTCTTAATTAACCTTAGGCAAGGAATGGGTGTGAGAATTCCTCATAGACAAATAAAGTACAACGCTAAATTCTCAATTCTAGTCAGAGTTTTTGAAATGTCATACACCATCACAGTCATGTCATCGCACAAAGACAGAGAAAGGACAAGACGAAATATAAACACAAATGTTCAATCAAGATATGCTGGCGATTTATCTTCCCATAAAACTTCCGGGAACAGATCACCTATTCCACTTTTCCTGTTCTAACCCTGTTCCAACCCATCTCATCCACACATTTATGTAAGTTCCACATAAATGTGTGGATGAAATGGGTTGGAACAAGGTTGGACCAGCAAAAGTCGAACAGATAGATTTCATTTGAAAACTTCCACACCCACAGAAGAAACTTACAATGACAGATGTAACGATAGCTTTCACTTCTCCCCTGTCTGCCATAGTCAACTCCACAAATCTCTTTATTATAGTATCTACATGTCTCAACCTCCCATTCTCAGCCAACAGAACTAGTACCAAGGCAATAAAGAAATCTTCAGGATATAATCAACATGAGAAAGAAAAAAAGATTGTAGAACACTAATGGGGAGAGGAAGTGTATGTTATAAATCAATGGTTATAAGGAATCTCAAAGAAAAAGACAAAGTGTACGAGCAAAGAGGGTGCTAAGCACTGATGGTTGTCAAGGAGTCCCAAAACGGTATAACCATATCTCTTACCAGCCATAGAGGGTTGAAAATACCAAGATTCTATTATGCATGTATTAACTCTCCAATAATAATTATAGCTGGACTAGTATTATCAGGCATTTAGTCAACAACCGGACGTGAATAGATATTGTAGAGCTAACTTTGTCACGGGAGGGCTCGGGGAGGGATGCATTCTTCAGTATCATATAAAAAATTGTTAATCTTACGCAAGAAATGCTTGATGACATCTGAGAATTTGGCTTGGGCACAAATATCCTCAATTGCCTTGATTCTTGTATCTTTTGGCACTGACAAGTCCTTGATGAACAGGGAAAAAGTAGAACTTTTGTTTAAAGCCTCCACAAGGTCAACAAGTTCAGATTCAACCTTGTCCAATACATTGGCTCTTTTAGCGGCAAGGAATAGAGCAGAGGCATAGTTCCCAGAACCCCCGTACAAAGCAAGAGGCACCTAAAACAAGTTAATGTGAATAATATGTAGGTCTAAACGTAAAAATCTGAATTTGTTCGTCTTACTTTAATTTTTTCCTCCTTTTTCCCTGAAGCAGTGGCAAAATTTCTCGAGGCCTGAAAGAATAAGAACAAAAAATTAAGACTTCCAACAAATAAACCATGCTCTATCAGGTATAACCACAGGTAATCAGTCATAAACGATTGCTCAAAAATGGACCTCGCTGATTTGATAGAAAAAACAAGATCGAGGACGAAATAGGGTTTTTTAGTACCTGAGATGCGGGACAGAGAAGAGTGCGTTGAAGAGAATGGGACCTTTGCGTGGACAGCAAATCGGATCTGACAATTTTACTGAGAAGAGGAAGCGCCGATCTGATACGAGCCGCCATTTGCGTTCTATCTGAATCCCCCAAATCGACTGAGTTCGCTGTCGAAAACAGTCTTACTAAGTTGGTTGAGGTGCAAAAGCTGAGGCTGAGAGGAGAATATTTTGAATTTGGGCTCAGGCCCAAATCATAACATATTGAGTAGAGCCCATAAGTTGTTTATTGGGCCTCAGTGATTACCCAATTAGAATGAACATCATCAAAATTTAAAGAACCTGCAGTTATTAGTTTTCATGTATTTATCCATTTCTTATTATTCTTTATCATGTTTATCTGTTTGGGTATCTCTAAACACAGGGTGACCTTGCTTTTCTGATTTGACAAAGGAGGGAACTAAGCAGGAGGTTATAGGCTAACAAACTGAGAATCTTGAGTATGAAACGATGTTATTGATTGGAACAGCCCGCCAGAAGTTCTTGATTGACTTTGGAAGTGAAGATAAGGCTGGGGGAGTTAAGCTGGCTGTTAGTGAAAATTGCATCATACAAGTTTGGTCAACTTTTGATTAAATAATGTAAATTCATGTCTAAATTATCAAGAAACGTCTGACTGACATCAAAAGCAAGCAAATGGGATTATAAAAAAGACAAAATTGAAATAGTTTAGGTACTTATAATACCAGAAACATGATGGACCTCTTGAAGAACAATAGCAAACAGTACGGAATTGTAAGTTAGACTCTGTTTGACTTGAAAGGTTAGTGGTCTGGATACCATTATCAAAAGATGTTCATAAAAGTCCACAAGTTCTGTTGTACAGATGGAACCAATCTACGCCACAATTTTAGGCAGTGGACGAGTCGTTGCCATCCAATTGAAGCTCAAAAATCAAGAACAGGTTCTCTGTATTTCTAGAAGGGAAGAAAAATATAAGAAAAGCAGCAAGACCCTGTTTTTTGTTTACCAAATGTGAAATGATTTCTCTGTTTCTGCTTAATTAGTTCCGTAATCAATCTTCAATCAATCATTAGAGATAAGGGAATATTATAACTCGATAAGAAAAAATAAGGGAAATTTCCTTTGAAACAACTGTAGCCAATCATCGTGTTTCCACCAACTGCTCAGACTGTAATGGTTTCGAATCTGAAAACGACTACTTTTGGAAGTCAATTTTGTCTTTTTTTTATCTACTAAAGTCTATAAATTCTTTAGACTTCCAGAATTTGCCGACTTTGATCTCTCTCTTATACTTGGCTAACAAAAATGCTAATAAACCATTTATAAATATCACCTTGCTCTATATTTTGTCGACCACCTGAAGGCTGAAACACCTTCTAGACTTATCTCTGTCTTTTTCACTCCATCTCGCTGGCACAAGCCTCAAGATTTGATCTGACCCAGAAGGCCTTTTTCTGTGTCTTGTCTGTTTTCCAACAAGTTCTTATCTCGAGGGTTGTCGTTTGGTTGTTTGGATAATGTTGCAGCTGTTCTTTACGGTGGCTTTCTCTGCAGTTCCTTTGACACTCTATGTTCCTCCTATTCGAAGCTTGAATCTTTTTGTGGGAACCATGGAAGATCTGTTCAGAGAGTCAAGAGCTTATACTAGTAGACTCTATCCACGAGCAAGGTTTGTGTGGTCGAGGCTTTTGGATATCATGCTCTGCAATTTAAGGTTGGATTAGATGGACCTTTTGGTGTACATTCTTCTAACCCTTTTGTTTATCTTTTGTTGAGATGTTTTGTTGCTTTCGGGGTGTTTCTTGTTATCTCTGCGGGATTTGTGTTTCGTTGATATGACTCGAGTTCTGTAACGATGATGTTTAGGTGAAATAAAGGATGATTTTACTCGTTTTGATACCCTCCTTTCTTATTTTTAGTTTGAGAATTTAGAGATCTATGATACGTTATATGGTCTTCAACGAAGAGGCTTGATTTAGTACTCTTTGTGTGTTTTTTGAGTCCAAAGACTCTGTCTTTCGAGTTCCTTTCTTGACTATGGACTGTGTAGTTGATCGGCTGAATTACAAAAGCTCATAACAGAGCATGGGAAAGTAGTAATCTTTGAGTTTCCTTACAGCTTTTCTTTGTGCAAAAACATTTGTTTCCAATAAATTGGCAAGTGGCAACAACTATGTACAACAACTATGTAGTACAGCTTGGCCGGCCTTCTTGTCTGAACTAAGCGAACGGCAATGGATGACATAAGATTTGGGCCATATGTATAACATAGCAATATAAAGAACCATATAGGCACAAATTGTTTCAGACAAGAGACAAGGATGTTTCAATTTTTTTTTTCATTTTTTTGTCTTATTTTGGTAGGAGATATGAAAATGGGTAAAGTATATATGCTATATAAAGTTTGGAATTTGCTACATTTTCTTATCCTAAAGTTGTTTGCACAGTACCAATGATGAAAAAGGAAAGGTTGAAAAAGGAAATGAGACACCACAAAAAGGGTTTTGATACAATCATACAATATACAGCACTAGTGCAATGTTTGTCATCATTGTTTTGGCCACTAGTTAAATGGATTGGAATATATGATTGTTTTGGTCACTCCTCTTACTTTGATTTCTGTTAACTGCTTATTGACATGTCTTGATGACAGTTTTTTATTACTACATAGCAAAAGAATCAAAAGAATCAAGTGATGAAACACAGAACAACTACTGGAAAATGAAATGAAAAGATTGAAAGAATATTAGAAGGAAAAAATTAGATGATGTGCTTCTTCAAGCTAGCTAGATAATGTGCAGGGCTTTAGAAACCAGAATACATCCATTCCTTTTGTTTCTCTTCCATCTACAATGGGAAAGTTTTCGACTTTGTTCTCAGTTTCCTCCTTCCTTGCCATTTCCTTATTCTGCTTCACTTCTTGAAGAATTCCCCTATCCTGCAAGTAAATCAGTCTCTTCCGGTAAGCTAACGCATTTAGGAACAACTGATTTGAAATTCTTCCTTTTTGATTTCCTACTGCTAGAATAAGTCTGAGATTTCCTGTGTTGTAGACTGTGGGAGTAAGAAAATGTGAAGAAAACATGTAACTAGTTAATTCCTGGCGTACCATGAGTCTGGATTTCGAAGCCTTTAAAGGGGTGGTGGGGGTGATGGTGCTTTTGGTGGTTGTGCGAGTTGTAGAAAAGCATTGAGGAGACGGAGGATTAGTCCGAATTTGCAGCAAGCGCTCCTGCGCTTTGTTCTTAACATTTGCCAAGTTCAGGGAGACGGGTATGTTCTCAGCTTCATCAACTCTTCTGCCATTAAGTAGAATGGAAATTTTAGCGACTCAGGCATCTAACAATATCAGAAATGGTGACATAGATTTAAGCAGTTTCTCTAATTGGCTTTGGATAGCAATAAAGGTACTTACTGCTGTCATATGACCACCATTAAAAGAATTTAGTTGAAGATCAGTAATTTTATACAATATCAAATATAGGATAAGTTGAACTTCATAGTGCAACAAGTGCAGAAACAGATTTGCACATGAATGAAGAATAACATAACATGGCTATCCGGTTCAATTCGACCTCATAACTCATGAAGGCCGACCCAATTGTTTGTGTGAATACGAAAGACATGATATGGAGGTGTTTCAACGAATTTTGTGAACTTACTTGATCCTCCTCTGCTTCTCCTTGATCCTTTCCTTGTCAATTCTGTCACATGCCTCTCGACTCACTTCAAGCAACGGTTCTCTCTCCTTCTCCTTCTTCATCTTTGCTTCTTCCAATTCCATTTTATCTTCAGAATCTTTCCTGTCACCGACTTCACTAGGAGGAGTATTCTTATTCAACTTCTCATCACTCTCTCTCTCCCTTGCTCTGGTTGCCATTTTCTTCAACTCATTGCAAAACTCTGCAATATGGCTTATTATGTCCTTCCCTGCAAACAAGTTCCTCGCTGATAATGTATTCTTTAGCCTCGGTGCCTCATTTGTTTCCAAACTTGAGATGTCATCAATTGGTTTCTTCCTTTCTGTGCTCGATTTGATCGATTCTTTCATGAACTTAGCTTGGCGGTTTGATGGTGTTGCGGTGTTCGGATTCTGGTTCTCGGCGTCCTTGTTGCATTTGGTTTTATCATTTGATCCAAATGAAGACTGGATTTGCCCTCTTCTCTTCAACTTCGCATCCCTGTAACAGAATAAGATTTGCATTTCAGAATCTCCAGAATTTCATTGCCAATAAAGAAAAATCCAATCTTTAAAGAAAACCCCATGACCGTTCTTCGACAATACCTTTGATTCCAGTCGCCGAGAAGGCTTTTGGTTTTCTCAGCTAAACTTGAAAACTGCAACACAGTAAGTCAAACAACACACAAGAGACTAAGAGTCTTCAGAACAATTGGTTGAAAAGCAAAAGAAAAACGCAACACATTTCTTAAAAGCGCCAAGAAACACAAAATTGAGTTAGTAACGAATAAAGTAGGTGAGGGAGATTAAGAACCTTTGAAGATGGCGGAGTTTTAAGAAAATCCTCGGCCTTCTTTGGATGATTACAATCTGCATACCAAAGAGCATTAACGAACACAGGGTTTGAGAAGCAAGGAAACAAGAAATGCGTCTTTTTAAGCATACCAGGTCTACAAAACCAGGATTCGTCATCAATGGAGGGTTCATCGGGGGCCAAGAGATCAACCCATTTGGGAGCATTGATATTCTCGTACAATCTGTCCTCAACGAATATGGATTCTACCCTCTTCCAGTCTATCTTCGCTGGCTCCATTGTTGAGGAAAGAGAGCTCAGTTTAGTAACAGAAAAGGGCAAGATAAGAAGTCAGCCAACAGTTAGAGAAACGAAGAAGTTCTGTGAGAAGGTTTTAGTTACAGAAGGGAAGAGGGTGGGGATCTGACCGTTAAGAAGGTGGGGTCGCTTAGTATTTCGGACCGTTGGAGGGTGTAGTTATAATATATAGTAAATAGACCAAGTCAGTTAGTTTCGTAGGTTAATGTTTACGGGTTCATATGTTTTATTTACTTATCCAATGCAATTGGTTTACAGCTGCAAGACTGGTCAGATGCATTGGTTTGGCCAATGTCTCACAAGTAAAATGTGACCTCATGCCTAAACTTGACGACGTGACATTTAGGTCCGGTTTATTTGAGCCTTGAGTTTGATCAAGCTCATCCAAAATTTAACACTTATAATAAAAATGATATGTTTTTTTTAAGTGATCTCGTTTCCTAATTTTTAATTTAAAAAATAAAAAAAGGTTGGAAGCTCAGGACTTGAACCCCAACTCTGCCTCTGGTGTAGTTGTTAGAAATGACAAATTAATTCTAATTTAATTCAAAATTGATATATTTAAATTAATTTAATTTAAATTAATTTATTGTTATAAAATCAAATTAAATTGATCTATAATCAATAATTTAACCAAATTTAGATTGTTTATTTAAATATTATCAAAGTTTTAAAAACCTTAACTCCTACTCTTTATCTTTTATATGTGCACTGGATAAATCTCTAGATTAACGTAATAGTCTGCAAATCAGGCCAATTATAATAGACAAGTCCTATACGAGGAGTTCGATTAAGAGAGCGTAAATAGAAAGATTCGACACAGGACCTTTTGCCATCATATCTTCCACTTCACCAACTCGGCCACTTTCTAAGGAGCCTTAACTCCTAATCGATCAAATATAAACCCTACTTCTTAGTATTATTATTATATTTTACAAATAAATTCCAACAATTTAATCAAATTCAGACTCGTGCATTTAAATATGATCAAACTTAAAAATTGAGTCTTAAAACCTCAAATTCTATCCAGTCAATTATAAACCATACTTCTTGGCATTATAATGTTTGCATTATTGAGTTTTACAAATAAATTTGGTACACTAGTTGCATCAGAATTATATTGATAATGGCATTGAATCTCTCTCTCTCTCTCTTTTTTTTTGGATGATATAAAAAAAATTAATAGTACAAGCAATAATGAGAAATAAGTATTAATGAAGAAAGGAAAAGGGTATCCAGATCCAGAATATGGTAAACTTTTAGATACAGGAAAGGGAACATTATACAAAATAGCTATGGTATAGAGGTTGTTCTACTATAAGAAGAAAAGTTTAAAGAGGAGGAGGAGGTATATCACGTTAGTTCTTGACTAAAACCCCTATCATTACAGACAAAAGAATTAAACCACATCAAGAAGAAGCCAATGGATTCCCTTCTTAATTCCTGGATTCCTCACCAAATACCTCGCTGTTGCATACAGGACATACCTGAAGAAACAAGGTTAAGGAGACAGGGAAATACTACAAAGGTGTTATAGGACAGTTTTGAATGTTTTATCAGAGCATTCATCGTACCTTGTTGATGCCAAGCCATTTGGTGATGCATTCAGAATGGTAAACATGCTTGCAAGGTAGCTTAATTTGCTTTTCCCCTCTATTGTACCTCATCTGACAGATCACACATCTGTTTCACAAACAGTATTACAGTAATATAGTTGTTGAGCAGGTTATGGTAAAGTTCGAAGAAAGGGAAAGGATCTGTGACAATGAGGAATGGGGAATATTGGAGTAAGAATCACACTGTAAGGAGATTTCATGACTGCCAAACACATAAATCAGTTGTGGATATAAGAGCAAGCAGTAATAGTTCTCCAGATAACAACTGATTGAAGTTAAAGATAATAGAAAAGACAACAGATAGATTTGATGACAAGAACAAATGTGATTATGTTATGGATGCGTTCATAGGTCAATCCTACAAGCGGAAGGAGCGCTGAAGCCTTGTCGATTTAGAAGTTCTTTAGTTAGATTTTATTTCAATAAAAGATCAGTTAGGATAAGTTAGTTTATTTGAATAAAAGTTCAGTTAGATAAGCTTACGATGTTAGGATAAGCTTATACCGAGATAGGCATTACTTCTTATTTTAGAAACTTACTATTTTAGGATTTCTATAGCTTGTAAAACGTAGCCTATTTATGGCTGGATTCAGAATAATAGAGGGGAGCAGAAAATTATTTCAATTGAGATTTGAGTTCTCTCTAACAAATTCAGAGGTTTCGGGTTCCCTTTGACGAGCCGAACTACTTATCAAAATAGGTCGACGCAAGAACTTGAGTGAAGGCAAGAACAAAGATTATTTGCTTGATTTTGATTTCTGTGTGAATCGCCCCGTGACACGATCCATGAGTCGGGAACATAACAGATTGATTTACCTTTCCCGGGATCTTTTCCTGGAGAAGAAGCATCCAAACTTGCATTTTGAGGTTGGAAGCGTATTGATTAGTTTCTGCGGAAGGCCTCTACTCTGAGTACCAACTGTTTCACCTAAATCTAGTAATTCCTGTGGCACAGAATTGCATGTATCAATATTTGATATTACAAATATTCATTACTCTCACCCCCAAACATAATCCATAAGCTTATGTTAGTGCAACTTTAAGACCCAGCATCACCATTTTCTTCATGTGGAGATGAAATCTTCAATCAGAATAGCCATTACATTTGTAGCACCACAAATAACATGGTAAAAGCACAAGCATCGACAACGTAATTTAACAGAAAAGCTTGATGAAAATATCTTGTTTGAATAAATATGAACACAAAATGCTAACCCCCGTTTTAGGTCAGCTTAATTCTTAGACCTACTCAAACTGTGCATCCACTCCAAATCTTTGTATAAGCAGGTGAATTTCAAGTTCTACCATGAATGTGAATGCAGTAACTTTTTAACAAATAGCATAAAACGAACCTCGTAAGTCATGTTATCTGGATCAATATCATCTTGCCACAGATCCTGATCCTGAAAAGGCAGAAAAGGGAACATTAACGGTTAATTAGACATAGAGACGAATACAGTGCATATCCTAACTCTAACCTATAAAATTAGCAAAGCACTCACTACTGCAATTAAAAGGTAGTAAATGGAGAAGATAATTCTTAAATGTGTTTCCATGAATGGAGCAGAATACTAAGTTACATCTCACTAAGGATGTTATCCAGAATTGCACACGAATATAGTCATGTCATAATTGCCAATTTAGCACAAGTATGCATTGAGACCACATCAGTGAAAGATCGACATACGTGAGGGTTGTTACTATCTGGATGGCTTGGAATACCTGCATGAGAAAAATAAGATTTAAAAGAACAGCAAAATAAATAATCAACTAAAGTAGATGCTCCCAAAGATTCGAAACAGTTGTGTCTAACTGAATAAAGGGTTCAAGGACCCATGCTATTCATCATAAATAGGATTTAAACCTGAATAAGTCAGAAATGAATGGTACATAATGCACACCCGTATCTCCTTCAGAATGTGTTTCTGTTGTGGTGGGTTCCTCAGTATTCACAATAGAAGGCGAAGGGTATTCCCATGCTCTTCCTGCAATGTCCATCCGCGGCATAATATCACTTGCCTCATATGTACCAAAATTGGCAGTGCTACGTGGAGCAGAAAATCCAAATTTGTATGCATTCACGTTCAGCGACCAGTAACCATTCTCCTCAACAAGCTCCTGAAGAAAAACCATCACAGTAAACAGGAAGATAAAACATGAAGATGTGGCAAATGCCATTTCATGAGTGAATAAAACAAGATATAAAGAAGCTGTTAAGACACACACAGGTATACAATACTCATAAAATGAGAACATATCCTTTAAATGTGTGGCAGACGCATCAGTTACTGCCATTTAAAATTGAACGACCTGAACCTGATAGGAGCTTTTACCGTTCCAGATATTTTTTTTCCCTTTTTTTTCCCCCTCGTGAGCATAATTAGATGAGAACTTGCACCTGATCATGCAAAGGTCCAGTATGAGCGTAATGTCCAGGCATGTGTGCTAATCCCTCAAAGAAGTCCATGAAGCTTTCAGTAACAGAGTAAGGAAAGCCAGTGTTTATGTAATGCACTTCCATTTGTCTGTTACCGTTCATTTCGAACCCTAATTGAGTTCAGTTCAAACAAAATGAACCTGCAAATAAGTACCATTTAACATCAGTAACATGCCCACTACAAGAATTAGTGTTGCTGCTCATTAACAAGCAAAAAGAGTAGAAGTTAGAAACAGAAAAGCAAAGCCATTTCTTACAAAGTTGAGAGCTTTCGGCTTAAGACAATACAGCAGCCGCAAGCCGAATTCAACCTTCCTGCAAAACGATGGACGGTTATAAGCATAACATCTGCACATTTAGTTCGAGGAAACTTAAAATGGCCTACTTTAGGCCAGAAAAGCAGAGATATTGGCACAGCATTCGAAACTAAAAAGATATATAATTGGCAAATATTGAACAAACACCTCCATTTGGATACAAACAAAACGTGAGAGAGAGGGGGAGAGAGAGAGAGAGGGAGTTGTTGAAAAATATCGTAGATAAGAGAAGAAATGGAGTGGCCAAACTAAGCCACAAGGAGCCAAAACCGCCGAAGCTAAATCCTTGGACACTTGCAGTAGAAGAAGTTAAAATTCTTTTATTTTAGTTTCCGGTTTCCTTCATTTTCCTCAGTTTTCTAGGCAACCAAACAGAGAGAACAGACTTGTCTTTCTCAACCAAATATGTACCTCATTCAGCAAATTCTCTCATCAGCTCGACTTGAGAACTTCCGTAAAACTGCTAGCCAACAAAAACCAACCGTAAAACTAGTTAACAATTAGCATAAATAACCAAAGAAAAAACAAGAACAAAAAAAGAAAATAAAGGAAGGTTCAAAGCAGAGAATTAATAGCAGAACAAAACAAGAAAAGAGAGGAACATTCAAAGGAGATGATGAATAGCAGACCTTGAGAGGAAAAAGATAGAGAGAGGGAGGGAAGGAAGGAAGAAGAAACAGAGCTCAATCTCTGTCTTTGTGTGCTCAAAAAGAGAGAGAGAGAGAGGATGTGAAAGCGAAAGCAATGTTTTTATTCTCTCCCCCTCGCTCTCTCTCTATCTCTCTCTAATCCATTTACTTTTTCTCCCAACACTAAAACAAAGACAGAAAACACCATCTTCTTTGACTCTTCGATGCCACAACTGCCCCTACTTCTCTTATACCCCTAATTCATGTCAGTAGAATTGGCCGAGCATTTGGCAAGCCTTTGTATTTGTTTGGCTAGTAACTGATAGCTTATTTGACCGGCAGATTATATTAACTGTTTATTAAAGATATTTGATAAAATGAACTGTTTAGTATTAACTGTTTATGTGTAAAATAACTTATGAAAATATGACTTTAAAAAATTATAAAGATATGAATATTATATAACTTAGTATTTCGTTAAATATTTTTATAAAAATTTAGATTTTAGATATTTAATTCTACAAAAATTAAATTTACAACTATAAAAAACATAGAACATATAATAATAATAATAATAATAATAATAATAATAATAATAATAATAATAATCTCTTTGTTCTGATTTTTATAGAACATTTATTTCAAGTTATTTAAACAAGTCATGTTTACTTGTATTATTTCATCATTTATGAAAAATTTATGCAGATCTTTCTTTTTTTATTTTCAATTAAAGTTAACATTTTATTTCTAACCTATTATTGTCTACACTTATTTATATGACAAGTTACAAGATGCGTCTGTGTCCATATAGTCATATTTCAACAATAAATTTTATTATTTTTCATTACATTCAAAAATATACAAAAATAAAATGATAATTATCAATCTCTAAAAGGGTTAAATGGTAATTATAGGTTTAATATTTCAGTTAGTTGGAGAAAATGCTGCTATGTAGCAGCGTTTTCATATTCAACTGATTTATGGACAATCAGTTGTTGGTCAATAGTTGGTCAATAATCTCAACCAGCTGAAATCGTCAAAACAGCTGAAAAAATAGTTGATTGATGCTTCACCAAACGAGGCCTTTATTAATATTCGACACGCGGAATCACAGAACAAGGCAAAGGACTTGCGAGAGAGCAAGAATAAAAAAGGAGCAATATCAAGTGCACCATAATGCGCATTGGCAGAAATCTTCGACAAAATGTAAAATTCAAATGTGAGACCAAAAGAAGGCTTGAGACAGACTTCGAGTAGAAGGTTAGCTGGATCACACGCATGACAGGAATATGTGAGAGTTCCAAGGTTAGTTCACAAGTAGATCAAGCATAGTGCGAGTTTTAAGAGAGTTTCGGACTTTGTACGAGCTGACTTAGCTAAGGCTAAGTTCTTAAAGGACTAAGGACTTAATGTGTACTCAAGTGGAAGGATCGTGGCTAATAGAGTTAACATGAGTAAGCATTGGACGAACCAATGTACTATTGGCTTGGATGACTCTTCATTAATAGATGAAGATGAGGAGATCTTGGATGATGTGACGAATAAGATCACAGTGGATGAACATCAGCTTTAAGAGATAAAGATCATGTGAAATGATCATCTGAAGATAGAAAAGATCTTCGTGGATAAGAATAATCAAGGTTACAAAGATTTATCTTACCATAGTCTCCGGCGATTCAGGTTCTTTGCATTTTCTCTTCCTTTGCTTCTTTCTTTTGTTCTTTTGAGCCGTTGCTTTTGGTGTTTTGGTTGATGAAGAAACAAGAGAAACTGGTAGGTCATTTACGGATCTTAAGGTTTTAAACCGGATGCTGATGTCTCCTGTGTTGTGTGTCTCTCCAAATCTGTTAACGTCTTTTGTTTAAGTTTAGTGATCATAGAGTTACGAAGGTATTGGTAAACCCTAAAAATTTGGGGACTTCGATAAGCAAA